>JAVQJG010048968.1:0-17592 GCA_036024015.1 Craterocephalus amniculus
CAGCCAATCAGATGGCTCCGTTTCAACAGCCAATCAGATGGCTTCTTTTAAACAGCCAATCAGATGTCTCCGTTTCAACAGCCAATCAGATGGCTTCTTTTAACCCGACAATCAGATGGCTCTGTTTTAACAGCCAATCAGATGGCTTTGTTTCAACAGCCAATCAGATTGCTACGTTTCAACAGCCAATCAGTTGGCTTCTTTTAACCAGCCAATCAGATGGCTCTGTTTCAATTAGATGGCTTAGTTTCAACAGCTGAAATAAATTTTCCGTCCTGTTTTCATAAGATGTGAGACATCTTTTTAAGTTTCCCTATGCAAAATTGCTTCCAAATAATGCTCTTATAGGTCATAAATTGTTTGAAAATAACTGTTGATGTGCTATTAGAAAATAATGTAAAACAAACAGGGTGAGATAAGTTCAGTTTGCAGACACATGCAAGTAAGCTTATTTTGTGGTAATGTGGTTTGATATGCAAAATTGTTGTCCACTGTGCAAAAGTTTACCCACAATCGACTCATTTACCCACAGTATATCAACTGGATGAAATGTAAAAATATTATTTTACCTGAACAGACTAGCACTGATTTAACAAGCTTGATAACCTTATTTATGCTTTTAACAAGCAGAATGTATGCAGAACACTTAGCTAGCTAACAGATAAGCAGCTAGATGATGCTGTGTATGGAGAGAAAATAGACTCAATATCACTGTGTGTGCGTAATACATTGTTTGTATAGTTGGATACTTGTATGTGTAACATGTGGTGTGTAAACCGAATAAACCATTTCGTGAGTCATTTTGTTTACTTGCAAATGTCTTTTCAAAATGACACACAAATATCTAAAATTCACACTCACAAAATAAATTTGCAAGTGCAGAAATTACAGAAATCCACAAACATTACAAATCTACGCACAAATTTCTTTCCCTGAACCTCAAAAATATTTTAATACATGTGCATGAATCTCTTTGTATGCACAGGATAAACTGCTTTTACGCACAGATCAGTGTTGAGACCTTTTAAGACTCTTTAAACGCCTCCTCTCAGCCACTCAGCTTTAGTGCACAAGATGCATTCAAGTGCCCCTCACCCTCATGCCGATTAACACTCTGAAACACTTTTTTTTATCTTTATCATGTAGCCGGTGAGATTTTTGTTCCCAATAAATTCTGTGACAGTGATGTTGAACAGCGGCTGTTCAAAAAACCACAAAACATGGCAATATTCCTCCATACTGCTTGTCCAATGTTATCCAAGTGTCCTGAGTGGGTAGCATCCATAATTTACTTGAAACAACATCATTTAATATATTTTTAGAGCACAAACCGTAGCACTTTGTACTTCCTGGATGCCGTTCAAGATACTACAGTGGCCGCAGCAGACTTGGGGTAGTCTCAGGCTACTGGCTACTATAGGTAGAGCTGCATTGGTGGAGATATATGTTGGAAATAAGTCACATAAAAAGTTGTGCAGATATTAAATTTCTTAATACGTCTTTTCTGTACGTTGTTATGACATCTTCATCAAACCTACAGAAAACGTTTTTGAAACGTCTTTTCTTTTTTGACATCTTCATCTGAAGTTGTAACTGAGGTTGGTGGAGGACAGAGGGTGTTGGCCTGTCATTCACAGCACTGGTGTAGTATTTCAAACATCATGTGTGATGCTGGTTGATATTCATTTATGAGGACATTTGCCCAACTCGGCCTCTGATTGACTCATTTCTCCTGCCTCATTTAAAGTTAACCAGTTTAACCAGTGAAGACAGTAAGAACTAGCCAGTTAAAGGCAGAGTAGGCCGTGTCTTGACTTCACTATCCTTGAGGGAAAAAATGGAAAATTATGTTGGCTGATATATAAAAGTATGGTGCCATTACAAGGGTTTAAAAATGGGTATACCCAATGCTGACTGACCGATAAGAAGGTATGCTCCGTATACCAGAGTATACCCTGGACTACACCACTGGTATTATACCTTATTTAGCATATCCTTTGTTTTGAGCTAATGGCTTAATGAAAATGGTACATACACTTTAAACTATTTCCAAGGTCAGAAGTGTTAAAAAATAAACAACCCTATGTTATCTATGTATTTGCAACCTAAGAAAAGAAAAACCTCTCATCTTCGCTTGGATCATAAAACATTTTAGGTGGGCCTGTCTGGACCCTCACCATGCATATATACACATCTGAGGAAAATGTTAACAATATTAACAATAATAAACTTAGGAAATTTACTTTGAACAAATTGGCCTCAACAAAATCTGCTGCAAAGCACGCTGATGAGGGATGGAGCTGTTGGTGTTGGGTCACATCGATAGCCACGTGACTGGTAGCTTCTCAGGGAAAAAATTACTTTGTAATGAGATTACCAATGTTTTCACTTCACCTGTCAGAAGCTTTAAAGCTGTGACTGACTGAGTTGTTTTTGTAGGGGTAGAATTTAATGAACAAGAAAACAAGTTCATGATGCCAGTGTGTTCAAATTATGCTGCAGATGGCAGGCAACAGTAAGAGTGATCAGTGTTTAAGTAGGAAACTATTTATCATTGTCTCCAAGGAAACAAAGTGGAAAGACTGACAAACAAAACCAGATGGAGCATAAAAAGTTTGATTGTGGTCTATTAAGGTTCAGAAAGCATGAACAAGGAGTGGACACAAATACTGGTGCAGCCTCACAACTTCAACACACATTTTAGATTTCATGTTTAACAATTCAGGGCCATTAGTTTCTGTTTGGATCTGAAGGATGTTTTCATGCAGTGATTGCAGATTTAAATTATATTGTAAAACAGGCTTCCAATGAGACCTTTAACTTCTTCTTTTAAGAGACAAAATGGTTGCTCAAAATAATCTTTGGTTCAGAGAAATTAAAACAAGTGCTGATTTATTCATTAATTTTCAAGTAAAACAAAGAACAAAAACAACAAACAACAAAAAACTAAAAATTACTACAATATGAATTTCCCTCTGGGATTATTAAAGTATTTTTTAAGTTTCATTTCATTAAATTTAGATATAGGTTAAAAAAAATTAACAAAACAAAGATGAACAATGAAAAACACAACAGGACAGGATATGACCAGTCGTCTAATTCTTGTCTAAAAATTTTCTTCTCTTAATTGGTCTCTTACAATAAAATGATTGTGTTTTAACATTGCGTTTGTAACAATAAAGCAACAAATATTAGTTTCGGTACAGAAGTCTCCAACATGTTCACAACATGTTTGTCTTATGGTGGCACATTGCACCTCCATTACTCCCTCTTGCCTCATAAGGAAGTCCTGTCATGTTACTTTTTATTTCTTGAATCGTGTATTAGGAATTCGGAACAGAAAAATCTCCGATCAATTCAAAATACTGGACTGTAAAACCGCAATCTATGCCCAGCATAAATCAGAACTCTGTTACACCAGGTTTTTAAAAAAATCCTATTGTTTAAAATCTACAGTAGCCTACAACATGTATTTACGGCGCTTACCATTAATTTTTCCTGTTTATTTATTTATGGAGTTAGGACTTGCGCTGTATTAATATTCACTCTCATACAACAGCTGTGATTGGATCTCTGCCATGGTGAGAACAGTAGAGAAGTAGTCAGCCATCACTAACGGTAACACAATATGCCTCAAGCCATTTGGTCATTTTAAGAAACTGGTTTATGATTTACCGAAACATACAAATCCCTAACCGTCTTACACGTAATGCTCTTACCGATCCTTTGTTGAGCTGTTCAGATTGTTATCCTTTGCTGAGGTTACTACAACCTTTATATGATATTGCAGACACATACTGTAGTTTCTATATCACTCTTTATGGATTTGTTGCTTTAGCTACACCATTAAATCCCAATTCCAACCTCCCCATGTGTGTGGACGAGTTGCAAAGTACACACTATCTCGAGGACTGACCTGTGTGCGTGGCAATAAAAAGGACAAACTGTTGCTACGCAAAGCTCAAGTTCTAGAAAGCATGCACAAACATCCTCTATCCAGTCCATATTCCTGTTAGCTTTAGACAGCACCTATTAACAGTATGGACGAATGTCATACTGCTTATCTTACAGCAGTAAGCCGCTCTGCCGCTCTGTTGAAGTTCAGTTATCTTAAAATGTCACCAGCGTCCTCCTGGAGTGTGTAGTTTAACCTGAGATAAAATATATTTTTCACAATGAAGTAGCCGTGAAAAGAACATGCAGCAAAAAGAGGAAAACAGCATTAACCTGGATCTCTGGCTGTTCTTCCTGAAGCCCCCCAGGTGCGCAGAGACTTAATTCTCTGGGAGGATTTCCATAGAAACCACAGCACGAAAGGACTCCTAGTCATTTACCCAAACTGATTAGTTAGTGAAATTGAGTTTGTGTCAGAGCCCTGCGTACTGTCGAACATGACTCCTCACCCTGTGAAGCAATTAGAAAGCAGCCTGTCGCTTGTGGCATCAGGGCATTAGAGGCATTTAGGTATTTCCATGCGTAATGAGAAGCTTAGTCTCATAAAAATTGATGCAAGGCAGTAAAATTGTTTGATTCCTTAACTGATCCATCTGTCCGACATTAAAATCTTCTGTTCCTGAGAATCAAATGGACAGATTGGACTTTTGTTTTTCCAGTAGGTCCATAGCCTAAGATTGTTCATTCCTCATATGTTGGTCACTGGGCATGACCTCATTCACTTTGGTTGTAAAACTAAGTGTAATATTTCCTGCTTTACAACATCTGTTCTTTCCCTTCATTTAGCTATGTGTGTATAAAACTGAAGCTGGCCTGTCCAGGGCAGCACAGGCTGGTATCTGGCTATTTAAATATGTCTTACATCTTTTATGAGAAGCAACAGCAAGGAAAAAAGAGGAAGAAAAAGTTATGTTCTGTCCTTTTTCATCCCTTCAGACCTCAGTTTCCACTCCCTGAATGCAGAGATTCAGTAACACTGTTAAGCATGATGTACATGGAGAAAATTGCTAAAGTCAGTGAAGTAATTGCACCCCATAAATTAGCTCCCTAAGAGTCTAGCTGCTTTGCTGACATTAGCAGCTGTTACGACGGATATTGCACCGGTGATAACAAGTTTTTGAGGCCACAGTGTGTACATCTGGAGCTCTACCAGCTGTAGAGCTCCAGATGTACACAAGAGATGTCCAAAGCCCATCATATTAATACTGGACTTTAGATAACATTAGATTGATAATGCTGCCTGTGAATGAACAAGAAAGTAGTTTAGAAACTCAAATGGCAAGAAGTACTATTTTGTTAAGTCATAGTGATACATCAGTCTATCCATTACCTATACCTATACCTATATTTAAACCTATACCTATTCCTATACCTGACATTAGAAGTAGGTCATGTACATTCAGATACAAGATTGCAGTTTTCACAAATAGAGATTTCACATGTTATACTGTATGACTCTCAACCTACAAAAAGTGACATGACAACATTATAAAAAGGGTCCACCTGAATAAGGTTACATAGATCAAATTTATAAATTAATCACTCATTTGTCACTGCATGACCAACGGCAGCTCAAATGTATTTTTACTCATCATACTCTTGCAATATCAATCGCATTCTCAAGAAGAGAAAACACTTTTTTATGAGACCTCTCAACAGTTTTGGCACAAGTCTGAGTCTGAGACACCGCCTCCTGATTTTCTTGGGTGCGTGCATTATTACACACTAGAAGGCGAATGTAAACACATTGTCGTTTTAAAAGCACGCTGGCGGATCCAGCAAAGAAACATTTGCAGACGTTATCAGAGGAAGAGAGGAAACTAAGGCGAGCCGAAGAAGAGCGAGAGATAAGATGAGAGTTCATAAAATACATTTTCTACTATCTGTATAGAGCTCACTGTACAGGTAGGATACAAGATGGATGCCAAATTAGCCGTGGCGCTTCATTGAGAAAATAGTATACTGTAAGTTATATAGTGGGTCTTTAATAACAGTAGAACTGAGTGTCTTCTTGAACATCAGAGTGGTACATTATGGTAGCATTACTGCATGGTAGTGCAGACCACTTCAAAGGAATAGACAGACCAAATCTCCCACTACCCACTCTTTCCGAAACCAGGCATTTTTGTTTATGGTATGTTGTCTATGTAATTGTATTTTATTGTATCACCTGTTTGTTGTTTAGGCAAATCCAGACAGCACACAAGCATTTAGTTGCAGGCTACTCACTGTTCACAAATTTAAAGTATATTTGGTTCTTAGTTCTCAGTATCTCACCTGCATCAGGCAGCAGTCAAGGAGGATCGGAGGATTCCTGACTGTTGAGCAAAAGCATAAAAATTAATTGGAAGCCAGATAAGCACATTCTTTACCATCTGTAAGAATTCAAAATAACTCAAAGGGTTTTTTCTTTATCAGCTTAACCCTTACTGCAGATATTAAGATCACATTATGTGGCAGGAAGAAGGAGGGCCCAGGCAGGGATTGATCCCAGGTGAAAGTCATGAGCACTGACCTGTCAGCCAAAATTATACTTTAATGGTCAAGAAGCCAGGGTACACGGTCAACCCGAGACAAAGTGACAGGATCCCCCCATCACAGTTAACTCAGTTTGTTCTTAACATATTCGCTGCATTTTCTCAATCATATACCAAAATGGTCCGAAGTTTGTTCCAGCATGGCCCAAGTTGCGACATGGTAAAAGGGATCATGTTGTCCACGCACATCTTTAAAAAAAAAAAAAACATTGTTTGGCTGTCATACATCATACACCAACTTGACAATCATTTGTTTGATGTGTCCACAGCACTGACAAGCAGTCATCTGTATTTTCAGTGGTGCAGATTTGGCCAGTCATCAGCCAGAAGGTGTGACTTAGCAGGTGGTGGCAACAGATGAGAAGAAAACTTTCATTCAGTCTGGGCAGTAAACTCATGTCTAAGACAGATCGATGATGATCATGATCATTTAACTTTTACATGGACACTGTAGGAGGTATTTGCATTTTCATGAGACTCGGATAGTGAACACGCCTGATAATTTCCTCATTCAGTGGTTTGAAAAAAATACTTCAGAATAAGAATCTGCACAAAAAGTGAAACTTCTATTAAATCCTTTCAATATTTACCTAAAGTGGAAGTTTTCAACAGCAGGCCTGCGGGTGTCTACTTTATTTTTAAAAATATATTTTTAACATTTTCCCATCTGCTTCCCACAATATAAATATAAATGGAATCCAACAATTTATGATGAATCAATATATTTTTGATCAGAACTGCACACATTCAGTGACACACAGAGACTACCTCAAGTTGGGCCATGCTAAACCTGTCCCTTCAAGCTTCCTGCACACAAGAGGATTGGCTGAGAACCTATTTAGTTCCCAGCTGTCTAAGATAAATAAATAAGACAAACTAATCAAAAAGCAATGTTGATACTTCCCACAGGAATTTTATGCAGTCAGATCAATATATTCTTGGCTAAAACATTTCACCTCTCATCCACAGCAACAACTTCAAGCCATTATATTATAATGACAACTGTATGAAAATTGTCATTTTAGAAAAATAAATAAATTTGAACCTCAACTAAAAAAATTCGAAATTACACAGACAGATATTCTACACCTCAGAAAACACTGGTGGAAATGCAAGTGGTGATGGGTAAGGTGGAAATGAGAGAAGATAGGACAATATACGATAATTACTTGAAGTCTGGATTCACGATTAAATAACATTTTCAATGTGTGCCAGATGTATGGTGCTAAGTGGTTGGTTTGAAGTGGACTAATCACACTTGCATAGGATGGGACTCCATAAGTGATTTGGATGCACTGCATGAAACAGGAATCCACTTGTTGCCAAAGACCCAGGAACTGATTGGCTGATGTGATGAGTTCTGTCAGGAAAAGCGTCAGTACAGTCAAGAAAAAAGCTTTACAGTGTGAGTTGCATCTGTTTTCTAATTTCTGTGTTGTTGAGGGAGAAGAACACATTGCACTGCTGTACCTCTCAGCTGTGTGATGGCTTTCATGTGGAAAAGCGCAGGTGTGCTGGGATTATGCTCATCTTTCTGGAAGTTTTTACATCTTTATATGTATGTAGAAAACAAACTTTCAGAGGTGTGTCTCATTTCTGACCTTTCTCAGATGAACTGATGGTCAGTAAAAACAGATCGATGAACAGTTCTGAATCGGCAGATAAAATAAGTTTATTTTGGAAATTGATTAAACATATTACATGTTAAATAAAGAAATAAAGAAATATGGGCTTCAGTCATTAATAATAATAAGAACAATATATATATTTATATCCAGTATAAAGATATATATTGTTCTTATTATGGTAATTAATTACAAAGAATAAAAAATTAGAGAAGTGTCCAAATGTCACGGGAACTTGAATTCAGCTGTTTTGAATTGACTGTCTCTTATTTTGCTGCTCAGAAGTTAAAAACTAATAACGGAGATCGGCAGCAACATGTTTGTTGTTCAGCAGGGTTCATTTTCCCAGCTTGATGAAAAGCCATTTGCTCTTGTGAAAGCAGCTCTGTTGCATGAGTAATGAGTTGTTTTTATGAATCTGTTTTCTGTGGACAGTTGCCGTCCATCTGCACAGCCGCAAACATCAGACTATCTTGTTACATTCAGACAACCTGATCCTTTTCGTTATCTGTCCTGTCTGATGTTGTTTCTAAATGCAGGCTGAGAGAACATCACTTTTCACATTTTTCTTCTCAACAACATTGAGACTAACCTCAGTCGACTGTCAGGAGAAGACAAGCTGTGCACAGTAGTAATTCATTTCTTTGAAGAACTGCCAGCATTCTTCCAAGACAGCTGGGTGGTGAGAGGGAATATATTCAAGAGTCCTTCAGCAACAAGACGAGCGGGGTTGGGTCCCATGTTGGCAAAGATCCACTGTCTTGAACTGAAGCTCCCCGATAAATCGATACTAAATTATGATGTTCAATCATACTTTCTGCTAGGGCTGGGCGATATGCCAAAAATATTATCACGATATATTTTTCCCATATTGATCGATATCGATATATATCCCAATAGTGTTTAGTAATGATGCCAGTTTGAAAAGTAACCAGCCCCCATCAGGCTGCTAACTGAGAGGTCGACAACGAGCTTCTCCCACAAGCCATCTGCCTGCCTAGGGCTGGACACAGTATAGAAAAATAATGGAAATATTATAAAAAATATAACATATAAAAATATATTGATGAAAAGAAGACTACTGTTGATTTATATTAATATTTACTTATTTTATTTCCATCCATCCATCCGTTTTCTGAACCGCTTAATCCAAGTGGGTCGCGGGTGTGCTGGAGCCTATCCCAGCTATCAACGGGCGGGGTACACCCTGGACAGGTCGGCAGTCTGTTGCAGGGCCGACATGGAGATATACATATATGTATATGTATATAAAAACAAATGTTTTTTTTTTCAGGCTTATACATCCAACAGGTACTTTGTTATCAGAAGATTTTCATGTTTTTGTATCAATAAGTGCCTTGAATGTTGTCCCAGTAAAGTTAGTGTTAGCCTAAAGGTCTAGAGTTAGCCACAGGGAAAGAGAAGGCTTTCTCAGTTGTTTCTGATGTGCCTTTGAAAAACGTATCATATTATGCCTAAAGCATGTACTGTATAAGTGCTTGAGAGCACAGAGCTGTGAGTGGAAGCCCCCTCTTTATAAAGACCTGCCAACCAGACCTGCTTCTCATGTTTTTCTTTTATAAATCAGGCTCTTTCCCTCTATTAACCAAAGTACACATTTAGCTTAATGTATATTCTGGGAAACTGGGGCTGCAGTTTTATGTTTATTTTGCCATCTGTCATGGACGGTTCCTTTTTCACTTTCATTTCACAGTAGGCTGGCATGAGCTGCTCTTTTCCCTCTGTTCAGTGAGATGTACAGTTTGGCCTGCGCAGAGTTGGCTGTATTGATCCCCGGGCGTACAGAAAAAGGGCTGTTGCTTGCCATGCAATACAAAGGTACTGAGCAGGCCTAATCAGCACCTATTGATTAGTTCATGCTGACTGCTTACTTCTGATGTGCGGTTTTCTGTTCAGCACGGCTGCTATGAAACATATGCGTGTGTCTGTTCTGTTGTTGTGACACTGCGAGGATAAAACGCTGTCTGGAACATTTGTCTCTGCACAGGAATAAATTGGGAATAAATCAGTAACAGCCAGACAGCGTTTTATCAAATAATCAACACAGACACATTTAATCATGTTGCCATCATTGGTTCATTTCCAGACATGGGTGTACACATACACGCACACACATTCATGCACTGAACACCTGCTCATTCGCATGCATGCGCACACTCACACACTGATTCGAAAGCAATTGGCTGCAGCAAAGGAGAGGCCAGCTCCCAGAGTTGGTTGCTAATGGCTACAGGATCCAGGGGAGCAGGAAAAGATGTTGATAATGACAATGTCACTCCCAACCAACCAGCTCTCAAAAGTGGAACAGGAGAACATACATACTCCAATTCATGGTAGTCTGTTAGTGTATTCATAGTGCACACTGATACACACACACTGGCACACACTAGACATCAAAATGGGAGAACAATTTTCTTCCAGTCAGGTAACTCTGTGTTATTATAGCTGTCAGAATTGCTTCTGCTCTAAAGAGCCTTTTTAGCTTCAAGTGAAATGTTTGAACATATTTTTTCCTTTTCTGCTTTACAAGTATTTTGCACCTATAAGCATAGCATTTCCTCAAATATTAATTAGAATTTCAAGATAAACCAGATGTTATTATGTCATTACATAGATGTTCTTGTGTTAAAGGGGACTGTCCTTTATATTAAATATTTCTGGTTATCTAGTGGATCCAAGGTGCCCTAAATGTGAGAGAAACAATTTCCTTATTACATCCATCAGTGTTTTCAGCTGTCTCAGTGGTGGAAGCATCAATGCGGTTCCTACAATACCTTCTTCACTTCCTTCACAGCAACCTTGGCACAGTTCCTTTGGAAATACATATTGCAGGTTAAATTCCATGTCCTTTAATTGCAACACCAGTAATAGTTTTTTACTTCACTTCACTTGGAGAATTGGCCAAGGATCTCTCCTTTGTTACAGCATACTGTTTGTTACTAGAGTAACAGCAGGCCAGGATGACAATGGCACTAATGAATGTGATGTAAGGTTTTGCAAAGCCTACAAAAGATTTTCACTGCTCTGCTATTCACATGATGTTCTTCTTCACATCGGCTTGAATAATGATTCCAAGTTAACTAACATTGTTCTTAGTTTCTTTGTACATTGATAATTATATTAAATAATTCATAATTAAATTTAATAATAATAATTAAATAATTAATTATTATTATTTTTAGTTGTTGTTATTTTTCATTTTTATTATTATTTTATTATTTTATATTTGATATTGTATTTTATATTATTTAAATATTATTTTATTTTAAATTGTTGTATTATTATTTTCAATAATTATTTTGATGATTAATTTGGTTTGAAGCAGGACACTGCTGACTTCCTCTGCAGCTCTCCAGGCTGTTATTTTTCACATGAATGTGATGTATCCAGGATGCCCAACTCATTCATTCTTTTTGACTAATTGTGGATCAGCAGAACAGGCTCAGCGAAAGGGAAAGATGGGAAGACGGGTAAACGTGAGGGAGGGAGGTGAGAGTTACATATAATCAGACACAGAAAGAGAGAAAAGGCAGAGGCAGCTGAGGTGGGAAGACTTAACAGATTTGCTAAATCAACGGATTATTAAGTCCTCCCTCTGCAGCAGTGTTAAAATCTGACATGAGCAGCATATCAGATGCTCTCCTTTCTCTACAGACCAGATGATGATTAATTTCATGTTTGCGAACAAAGGAAGCAGAACATGAACCTTATTTTTGTCTTAATGAGCCGTGACCATGTATATCAGCCCTGACTAATCGGGTTAAGCTGACAGTCGACTGTCCTAAAGAGATATTTCCTACTGGATCTATTCAGGATTCACACTGACATTGATTTAGCTTTGTCTGCTGTGATTCTTCAGAAAAGATACACTGCTGGGAGAAATAAGAGCTTTGAAGGAGGACAAAAGGTATTCTGTGGTCATTAAGTTGATGGAGATAAGGACAACCCTTTGTGCTCAGTCATGACTGCTTTCAGGAAGGTTATAATAAGAAAAGAGATGGGGCCGGCTGCTCTTTACCCCTTTCTCAGCTGCCCTCCATCAAACCCCAAGTCTCTGAATTTCCTCTGGTTAACCTAATCTTTAAATTAAGTTTTACTT
Organism: Craterocephalus amniculus; assembly: GCA_036024015.1. Classification (NCBI taxonomy): domain Eukaryota; kingdom Metazoa; phylum Chordata; class Actinopteri; order Atheriniformes; family Atherinidae; genus Craterocephalus; species Craterocephalus amniculus. Next base: position 12,237 of record JAVQJG010048968.1, read on the forward strand.
CACACAGTCTTAATAGTTCCACCTCAGTGAATCAGGAAATTGTTAGCTAAAGATTGTTACATTTTCTAACATTAGCTCACACTTCTTGTGCAGACATGTGCCTTGTGTGTGTGTCATTGACAAAGCATGACAGCACTGTGACCTTTTATTAAAGGTCAGATAACTAAAAAAGATGTGACCCGATATAAGATATGACTATCTTAAAGTACAGTGAAAGGACAGGTGTGCTTTTATAAAGCAGACTTGCTTGCCAATCATTCCACTTGTCTATTGAACTTTAACAAGCAGGAAGCAGATGTTTCTGAGTAGATACTATCCCCCCTCATTCATAAACCAGGGAGGTATTATAGTAGATAATAGTGGAAACCTCAGTAGAAAACACATGGACAACACAAGTAGTTTGTTTTAATATGTTTAATTCTGCAACTTTTTGTTCAGTGTGTTTTGGATGTATCACAATAAGCTTTTATTACTGATCAATCCTAAAACCAGTTGTTAGATATGAATTCTGTTGGAAGCCCAGCATTAGGAACTGGTTTTAAGCAAAGATGTACAGTAATGTGGAATTTTCTATAACAAGGAAACACTGCTTGCAATACCCATAAAGATCTGGGCCTGTATTCACAAAGAATCTTAAGGCTAAAAGTAGCTCCTAACGGGCTGATTTAGGAGTAACTCCTAGAAAAAGTGGGCGTGTCAGTCTTAACTTTAGGAGTTCGTCTAAGAGTATTTCACAAAGCATTTTAGCGCTAAAAGTAGCTCCTAAACCTGAAAATGGTTAGGAGTCCTAACACGTTAAGAGTAAACCAAAGAGGAAATATTCTGATGGCTGCGCTGCAAATTTTTATAATTTTATTTGATCCAGCTGCACTTCCTGCAGTAGTGATATGTAGACGTGTTTTTTTTTCTTCGTTTTACAGTCTTTGGTTTTTTCCCACCCGCGAAGTTGTAAAATAATCTTACCCGAACTGCACAACCGAACAACTTCTGACAACCCGCCCGCTGTCAAATACACACCTAATGTGCTGCTGAAAGCTGATTTTACTTGAAAATGCCTTGGTCCAACCCGACTGGCTGGGTCGGCCGAGCAGCACCATCCTGCCGTATCTGTCATGAATGAATTTACTGCCAGATATCTAAAACAACCAAACCCCCAAGACAGCCAATCATAGTGTCAGGAAACACTGCGTCATCCATAGCAACGGGGTCAACTCCGTCCTTTTTCTTAGCTTAGGAGTCTCTCAGTTCCTTAGTAAAAGTTCCTCCTAGCTCCTTTGTGAATGAGTTTTAAGACAGAGCTCTTAACTAAAAAATTTTAGTAGTCCTCCTAGTGGTGATATAAGATTCTTTGTGAATACGGGCCCTGGTTTTTAGTGTAGTTTTGAGCATTTTAGATAAGAAAGCAACAACATATAAATAAACAACAACAAAAAAAAATCCCAAAAAATACAACAGTGTCAATTCATATCTCAGAGAATCTCAGATTAATCATCTTTTGTTCAACGTATAAACTGCATCTAAAGCTGAGTTCCCTTTAACAAAGTTTCATGAAATCAGACCTGATCTTCTTAGATAACATTTATGTGAGTTTGCATACTGAGACATTGATACTTATCTTCATCTTTAATTGTACTGTTGCCAGGCATGCAGTCTGCAATTTCCAAGCCAAGGCAGATTACAGATATATGATATTGTAACTGTCAGATTTAATAGCTTAAGAACATAATCAGATATAAAACATACTGATCAAAACAAAGTTTGCTTGGAGTAGAAAGTGCAGCACAGATGACAAACTTATGCAGATTTTATAAGTTTAGTGTGTAATATCTTCATTGCAGACTTTACTGATGGACAGATTTATCACATTATTGTTAATATTCTGGATCTCACAGGCTCAAGATTTCTAAGTTTGAGAGATTCATTGAAGCTGAAAAGTTCAGGCAAACATTCTGCGTGATGAGACGACTCAGACACCTTAATTCACACTGTTATCGGTTTGCCTTTTCCATCCATTCTGTGTCCGCCTGCAGAGAGATGCAGGACGTCAGTGAGACTCTCAGAAACTATTCTGATCTTCAAGGCTCTGCGTGGTGCTGGGAGGAGAGAAAAGGTCTGGGCCAAACTTTCTCCTCGTTCTGACTGACTGAGATAAGGCTTCACAGCAGCAGCTTAGTGAAATGAGAAGAAAGAGGAGCTAAAAAGGGGAACTGATGAAGACAAAATACAGAACACATTGTTTCCCTTTGAAGACTTTAAGGGCAATGATGGTTAACTTTTCCATCTTCTCCTTGTCACTAATGCAACACCTGTATGTTTTCTTTCATCATGTTTCACCAAATCTAACTTCTCTTGTCTACCAGATTTCCTTTAATCACATTTATCAAACTCCAAAGCAAATATTTGCTGTCCCAAGTTTTTGAATTTCTGTTCTGTGGCCATATTTTCTATCTGTCCATCTGGGCTTATTACAGGAAGGCTTGATAGGAAAGGAAAATGCATGCAAACTTTGCACACAAAAAGTCTTGACACACATATGTAGATACTTCAAAACCTTGTGAAGGAGAAATTATGGACAAAAGATGCGCATGTAGCCAACTTGACCCACTTTATGTGGTTATCAAAAGCTTTGCTTGTTAGTGTACTTTAGTCAGGCCTGAGTATCGCCATCATGTTCTGTTTAAGGCCTCACTAAAGTAATTGGTACACAATAAAAAGTTACGGCCTTTTCATATCTACTCAGGTGTACTTTCCTCAAAAAGTAAAACATTTCTTTCTAAACAAGCCATTTAGAAAGCAAATGTCCATCAAAGCAGATGTTTTCATTGTTTTCACCACAAGCTGATTTAAACTCCGTCTCATTCTGTTTTGGCTTTTTCTCTGACCCTATGTCATCTGAAAGAGTTGGAGGTTGTTTTTCCAGCGTACATTTAACTTGCTGTAGATGGATGATGCAAGTGTATTGAACAATCTGAACAGATAAAGAAGGCTGGTGCTGTGCAGGGGACAAATCTGGAGCTGATTGTCCAGAGACGAATGCTACACAAGCTGTTGAGTATAATGAACGTCTCGTCACACACTCCACACAACACAATGAGAAAACAACAGCATGTCTATCAGAGGCTTCTTCAGGTCCCAACAAAGACATTTATGACTCTGTTTCTAATCATTCCATTATTTTTTCCATTTATCATCTTCTGTATCTTCTGAGAGTTTATGTCATTATAATGTTTACCGGCGTGTTACGGTGATGTGTCTTTTCCCTTTGCTTCCCGGGTTCATCTCACACCCCATCTGGCTTCATGGTTCTACACTGGTATTCACTTGGCTGCTGATAATTTACTCATCACATGTGACACTTGCTTATTGGATACACTCACATACACGTGCATAAGACAAACATATTAACACTTCTCAAAATGTGTTGAATGTGTGATTCTCTCCATCATATATTTACTCCCCAACATGGATTTAGTTTACTTTTTGGAGCTGCTTGGCTTGCACTCTGGCAGTATAAATAGTACACAATGGATTGGGAGCTACAGTGGTTCCTCATCCTGCCCCCAGTCCTCCCGGGCTGGCAGTCTAGCCCTGTGAGTGTGCATTCTTAATGCTCCCCTGGCCTCGATGAGAGAGATGATTGGTAGAATTAATTGTGGCTGGAGGGCTGAATGGGAATAAGTGAGAAAAAAAAGGCGTGGTGAAGAAATGGAGGAGGGGATGTCTGGCTGGTTTTAGTGTTGCGCTTGCTGTTTTCTTAAAGGCCTGGTAGTAGAGGATGTTGAATATTTCTCTTCTTTTGCATTTAGTCTTCATGTTTCACAAGATAAAATTTTGGCCCAGAGTTAAGTCATTCCTGCTCTTTTATAGCTCGCTGTGTCTATTTCTGTGTTAGTGATTTACACCTGTGTGCTTGCAATAGAGATAAGCTAATCTACTAAAGCAACAATAATAATCTAATGGCCTCCTCATATCCCCTGAAAGTCATGCTATCAGTAAAGGGCCATTAAATGGGTTAAATGGAGCTAAAAAAAGGGACATACAGTTTATTGGAGATTTTGCTTTTTGTGTTTTAAAGGAATGTGAATGAAGGCTTTTTTTATATCCGTCTTATCTGTGCCAACCATAAACCAATTTAGTAATGAGACATAACTGAGTAAACATATTAGAAATAGATCATAACATACAGGAAATCTGAACATATCAGCTTTGAGGCATGGGCCTTGGTGCATGTGTTTGTACACAGTAGGTTGTTTTTGTCTGAATCCCTGTTATGGTCAGCAAGTTCGGGGTCTCCTTGAAGGATTTATGTGCTGGTTTTATGGGGTCTCTTCAATGAACGTCTGTATGGGGATATAAGATGCTGGGGGTGGGGAGCGGGTGTAAATGTGAGTGAAGTGTTTCGGGGGGTGAGTGGAGTACGGTTCTGGGGAAGCTGTCTCATCATTTATTTATACAATCTACAGAAGAAGGGGTTAGCGGAGAGAGGGGGGCTGTCTTCTACAAACCGCCCAGGGAATACTGTAGGTCAAGAGTTGTTTTTTCTTGCTACCAGCACTATTCTTTGTCTAAAGAAGTGAAGCCAGTGAATGAACACAGTATACTGGACTGGAAACATTGTTTACAACATGTGTATCATTTTATGGTCTGCTGTTGGTCATGCTATGTATGAGACAATGCAGAGATAAGTCAACTAATACAAAAATGTTCTTTGTTTTTATTTCATAATAAAGGGAACACCTGGTAAATTAAAAAAAAAACCCCACAAAAAACCCCGTGGGCTCTATGAACTTGAAAACAATGAACACATTTTGCTGAAATTGGTTATTTTTATCAATTCATTTTGATCAGTTAGATCCCAAATAACTGTAGTTATTACACTTTGAGACTGTGAGGGACCTTAAAATGTTTGGCTGCAGGATTGTATTAGGGTTCCTTTCTGTGTGCTACTGTCTGCAGGCTAGATGCATTTGTCTCAACTCAGTAGTGTTATGTGTGTGTGTGTAATACAATAATTTAAACTACCGATAATTTGTGTGTAACTTTGGGTACTTTTATCTGTATAACATGGTTTGTAAACCGTATAAACCATTTTGTGCATAAGTGGGGAACTTACAAATGTTTTTTTAAATGCACAGAGAAATATCTAGAAATTGCACACAAAATAAATTTACACATGCACAAATTATAAGACAGACAGACAGACAGACAGACAGACAGACAGATAGATAGATAGATAGATAGATAGATAGATAGACAGACGGACAGACGGACAGACGGACAGACAGACAGACAGACAGACAGACAGACAGACAGACAGACAGACAGACAGACAGACAGACAGACAGACAGACAGACA
>JAVQJG010048971.1:0-14930 GCA_036024015.1 Craterocephalus amniculus
TGCATCGCGCACGCGCAGGTACGCGCAACAAGGAAGTAAAGAGGCTAATGGTTTGAGCCATGGTTTAGGCTCTAAAAATATACTAAATGATGCCGTTGCGAGTAAATTATGGATGCTACCGACACAGGACGAGCAGTATGGAGGAATATTGACAAGTTTTTGTGGACTTTTTTCACCGGGCTCTATTTAGCATGGTTGTAGCCGCAGGGAAATAAGATGTAAACTTCCCGATATCTCTGGCTAGATGATGAATATCAAGAAAGTGTTCCAACGTCTCAATCAGCATGAGGGTGAGTAAACAAATGAAGGCACATCATTCTCACGGCGGAGTATTCCTTTAACACCATTTATTTTTCAGACAGAAGTATGATTTTTGATTCACACTAAAGTGCAGCATTTGAGACTTTTAAACTTGGAAAAGAAAACTTAAACATTGTTAAACAAAGTTTAAACATTGTGACTGACAAATTGCAACAAATGAATTCTTAAAGCCTTTGTAGCGGAATTTTTTAATATGCAGGAATGTTTGTGACACATTACTAGAACTGATTGAAATTTTGTAATAGAGGCCATGTGATTCCTCCCAAGCATTCTCTGCTGGTGACGTCACCGCTGTGGGACTTATAATCATTCTAACTCAACAAAAAAGGAGGTAAGGATTGCTGAAAAACCGCTATGTGTCCCTCATTACACAAAAAGTGTGTTTAAACCCAAATGTGACACCATGCTACCCCCCATCCCCCTCAGTATGTGAAGGGTTGTAGTGAGAATCTGTGAAACAGTAGCAGGCTGCCGTTGGGAGGGGAAGAAACTATAAGTGTTTGTTTCCTCAAAGCCAAACATCCCAATTACGGTAACTTTGGACGGAGGTAGACAAATGGTTGTCATGGTTTGAACTTGGGTCTTTTGGTGCATCAATCGGGCAGCTAGAAAACATGAAATGCCAGTAAGATCTTCAAGCAGTTCTGAGTCAAATTACCATGACAACACAAACAAAACACACAGGGCAGTGCCAACCCTGCAGTGAATAGTGAATGCTCTTTAGTCAGGTCAGAAACCGAGCAGTCTGGCTAGCACTGCAGACCCAGATGCTATGAAAAGGTTTCTGGAGATGGCAGAGTGGCTGAGTTCTTCTTAACGGTTTAGATGGGGACATTTTGGATTTCTGTTCAGCTAACAGTATGATCGTTTGCTTGTTTTGCATGGACTGCTTGTTATTGTGGACAGTGATGCAGAAAACTGCAGGTTGCAGTCCAAGCTCCCACCATAAATGCAGATCATGTTCAAAGCTGGATGGGGCCATTGGCTTAGCAGCATGTGTGTTCATTTTATTACATGGAACAAATCAAATCAGAGAAAAAGAGGATTTTTCCCTTTAAAAGCATTTCATCCAAAAAAACGTGTGAGTGATCTAAATCAAAATCAAGTGACAGCATAGTTACTCTTTATAGCTCCGCCATATTGCATTATAGAGACTGGGAGCAGATTCCCTGAATACAACTGCAGACAGACATGAACCGATCAGACTGGGATCAAACACATACTGTAGATAACAGTCTATACCAAACCCATATGTAACCTGAACACACCTCCAGGACCCCATAAAGACAGACAATTAATCTTAAAACCCTTATTAGTGAAAAGCTGCATTAATAAAGCAGTTTGTATCATGCACTTATGCATTTTCATTGCCAAGACAAACAATACGAAATCTGTCTGTGTGGTTTTCTGACATCTCAGGTATGTTTTACAGTTTGCTTTCTTCGCTCCCTGACCTGAGCTGAACCAGGAGAAACTACATTATCAGCAAACCAAAGTTCTTTGTCTAAGAAGCTTAACAAGGCATAAACTGTAACATCAGAGCAGATGGAGATTCTAAAGATGAGGATTTCATCTCTTACAACTCAACTGTTGCTCTCACCTCCTTTTATCTAATAGAATAACTGATATTTTTCACCCTTTTCTCTTCTGAAGCCACCAGAGTATGTCGCAAATTGAGTAATCTAATGATGTGAGGCGAGCTGTAAACCACCGACATATGCCCTAGAAATATCTGAGCATTTAAAATTTTTGCTACGCTTCATTTTGCATCGAGACATTTCAAGTAGCAACATTTTACAGGTTTGTATCCTCATTCTTTCGCTGCTCTTTATAGAAGTGTGTGTCGAGTATGTGGCGAGGAAATTAAAGTGCAGCTTCAGCCGGCCTTCCAAGTGCTGGATTTCAAGAGGTTTGGAAAAATGTCTGAGAAGAATAATAGCTGGTGAGTGAAGGACATGTTTAAAGATAGATCAAAGGGCGCAGTAAAGGGTGTCGCGAACAAAATTAAATTCTTGATACTCAAAATGAAGAAAATAATTTCTCACCTACACAATGGAAAGTCATTTAGCATTGCTCATAAAAGGGCTCGGTCCAAAAAGCTCAATAACATATTACTTATCATTGCATCACAAGTTCACAGAAGGTGAAATTCTAAATTGTCAATATAGGGAAATCATTTGAACTAAATAAACTCTCTTTTTATAAAAAATGAATACCTAAAGGCTAATCAGTCAGCTCCAGTGTTGATGTGGGTTGCCCAGTTACACTGTCATCAAATTCCCCTCCTGACACACAAAGTAACTTTAGCGTATGAAAGAATGTAATGCTTTAAAGAAAGAACACATCTGGAGGTGGAAAGCCGGCTGCAAAGACAGAACTAAAATTATGAAGGCTTGAATATGCAGTTTTTCTCGCAGAGCTTCCTGCAACGGTAGCAATCCAACTCAAAACAATAACATTTCAATTTGTGTTTTTCAGATGTGGAAGCTTTGCAAGACATCATCCTTTAAAAGAACTTAAATAAACTCCAGATATAATTTGTTCGTTTCTCCATTAATCATCCGAAATTGGGGGGTCCCTGTTTAAACATGGACCTGCACTGTGTCGAGTTTGATCTTAAACACACAAGTACATGACAAATAAACAATCTGACTATTTCTTTCATACTATCACAGCTTCTTATTAAACACTATACATAAGCCATACTGTACACACTGCACTGGATTCTCCGCTAAGTGTTTTTTAGAGCAACCAAGTCGAAAATTCCTAAAAAGGGAACAGAATGACTGCCCGCGGTTTTCCTGTGACCAACCTAATATTCTGAACATAATCTTCACATCGGTTACATATGGTAAGCATGTGTTAAGTCATTACGTCATTATTCCATGGCAACTCCATCCATCTGAGCAAAATTAATATAAGCCTTAAAGTGATGTCAACAGATGCATATTCCTCACTGCAATGTCATTCTATTTAACATTACAGCTCTCTAATGAACCTGAAAATGAGCCTGCGGTCAACATAATTTTCTCCTAGTTAATCTAATGAAGGAACTCCAACGACACGTAAACTGCTGGCAGATGTTTTGACGTTTGTCGCCCACTAACTCATTTGTTCCATTAAAAATCAACGGGACAGTTATGATTAGTCGATGTTGGATATATATTAAAAACTGCTACAGATCACGTCTCAGCTTTGCCACCGCACAGTCAAGACACATTCAGTATGCGCTATGATGGCTGTGCCATTTTATGACCTTAGGATTCCAGCAAAGATAAATAGACAAAAGGGTTAGGCTTAGTCCTGGCGCCTGTACAAAAACAAGAAATCTGAGACCTTCACTGATCATGTGCTTGGACATAAATATGTCATATGCATGACACTAACCAATAATGTGACAGAAGAAAGAGCTGTTAGAGCCGTGTTGCCTGGCTCAGCATTACTATGGCATGCTCCACACACTTCACATGATTCAACACAGGGCAGCTGGTGGACACAGGATGTATTCCACACTTTTATGACCCATGAAGTAGTCAGCCACCAACGCAACCCACAAAAAAGATGACTTGTCAAAAAAAACACATTAAAAGAACTTGTGATTTTCCTAAATTAACAAGTCTTTCTGGATTTTTTAACAAAATTTTCATTTTGGGACAACTGTGTCAGTGTGTTTTCTGCAGCTTTGCACCGACATATCAACTGAATAACTGCATCGGTTTTATTACACATTCATGTCTTAAGAGCAAAACTGCGAGGGGAAAGCCATTCAAATATCTTATCAGTTTATGAGTGTGAAGGTACTCCATTCAGGGTTTGTTTTTATGATGACAAGAGAGCTACTGACAACATAATGTCCTGCATACCACTATTATCATTGTAGCTAGACTTAAAAATAGTCTCAAGTTATGCTGGCCTTTTATTACCCGGAGAGTAGCTATGTCCTAACACAGATGGTCATATTTCCAAATCATTTCTTTCTGCACAACACAAAAAATTCTGTAACCTATCCTGCCAACAACAAATAAACAGAAGAATTGACCTTTTACATGACACTGAGATTAGAGTTTCATAACAGGAAGCGGCGAGAACCGACTGAAACTGTTCATTCTGCAGGAGCCAGAGTTCTAACCAAAGCAAAGCATTTACTCAGAGAAGACATACTGTCAATTTTTAATTGTGTTTGACAATAATAATTGCTGGAATCATTGAGACATTTCAGTTCCCCCGAGTTTTAAACAGACCATCAGTGATGAAGGTTTCCTTGCATTTCTGCAAAAACCACAGTGTTTTGTTTTGTTTTTTACAGGGTCTTCTTTCACTATGTACATAAACAGTATGGCTGTAAATGCTGAGGTCAAGATTTTTTAATTACTCTTATAAACAGCTGTCTTTAAAAAAAATAACAATGAGCCATCCAGCAATAAGATGATGGCTTCAAAGAATCTGGCCAGTCCAGTATGAATTTATGTGGCTGAAAGTCTAAAATAGTTATTACAGAACCGCTGTGGCTTTCTGGAGTTTCAGTCAATTGAGCCATTTAAGAACTGGTTACTGATGCTCTCACAGCAGACTGAGCACACATGGTCTCCTGTGTCCTCAATCAAGACAAATAGCAGGGGAAAAAAAGACAGTTCGCTTAGCCTTATCCCACCTCTGAAGGACCAAAATGACATCAGCTATTAAAAGCGACAAGCTTCAACCTTCATGTAATTTCTATATTTTTCAAACTGACAAATGATGTGGTCAAGACAATGTTTTGTAACATAATCTTGACAACAGCAGGGATGACAAAAGGTGAGTGACGGCCTTGAGAGACTGAGTTAAAGGCCACAAAGTGTCAAAGAAGGTGTCTAAATCCAGCAGCAAGTGTCGCACAGGAGACAAATGGCACTTTCATCACTGACAAGGCAAATGGCAATTTGCGCATGGACAACATTCCTCTGAGGTGACTGTCACAGAGTGAAGGGTACATGAGTGGTGTGTGAGTGTGTTCAGCTCACCCGTGAGATGGTGAGGGGCAGACAGAAGTCCTTCCCTCCTTGCAGTCTGAAACCCCAAGGGGCAGGACCAGCCAGGGAGACACTGTAACTGCTGCTCATGATGCACCTAGAAACAAAACATGCATATTAATACCTAAAGACTATTTATAATTTCTGGAACTGATACTTTGGTTTTTGTCAGTAGCATTAAAAATGGAAGTAACAATGTCTTTTTGACTGTTTTTTAGAGCACAACACAAAAAGGTAAAAGATTTTATGTTGTTTTTTTCTCAGAATTTAACAGCGTCAATGCACATCCTTGAATAAAATTGCAGAAGTTAAAAGTGAAAGCGGAAACAAGCAATCTTTACCATATCAGCAGTGATAAACTTTTGTTTACTTTTATTTAAAACAAAACTTAGATGAGTGATCTGAAGCTACAGATAGAGGATTAAACAAGCAAAGCTGGAGCGAGTGAAGCTTTTTTAAATTCATACATTACATGCCAAACACATCATTACTGTTTTTTTGTTTTTTTTTATTACCAGACAATATTTTGTAGTTTGTTTTCAAAGTAATGCATGGTCCACAGAACAGCTCATTCCTGGGGTATAGAGCTGGACAGATGAGGGAAAAAATGTCTTGCATGCATTCACATCTTGCTAAACCCCTGTTAATCCCAGGCATGGAACAGAGTGAGAACTGATCTGTCCTCAAACAAATGCTGGACCAAGAGTAAAGACAAGTAAAGGCGCCATGAATGACCAGGGATAAGTCGAGGCTCGGCTACAATCCATGGCAACTCAAAGTTTCTTTTTGAGCGGGATTCTTCAGAAACTCTGCGACCAGAGGCACAAACACCAACATTATGTCACCAATTATATGCATGTACATGGAAAATAAATAAAGACTCAGACACAGCCAAGATCATTTCATGGAGGGAAATATATCATGCACTATTAAGTTTCACTTTTTCAGACACAGCTGTTAGCATTCCTTTCCTCCTGAAAGACTGATGCTGAGAGTTATTAACGGGAAGCTCAACTGTGGTCAAGCAAACAACTTGTACTGGAGTCAGTGTATTATAAAATAAATTAGGCTGATGAGGAAATTGGTAAACCATATTTTCAGAACACACTAGACTCATGTATTTGTGAAAAACAGAACACATCTCCCTGTCTGTCGTGTGGAAGTATATCACCTTTGCTCCATAACAGGAAGAGTGGATGCTGACATGAAAACATTACAACAAATCCACACCATGGGCATTAAGTATGTGCTAACTACTTTAAAAAGATGTGTAAAAGTAAATCTGTATTGGACTTTTGAGAGACAAAGCGTTGTTGAGAGTTTAAAAAGCATCCAAGGTGCAATGAAAACGGTTAGATAGACTTCTGGTGTGATAAACTGGCTTTTCTAAACAGGAATTTCACTTTCCCGAAACATGAATTAAAGTTGTTGTTTAATTGAGCAATGGAATAATTCAACACATCACCTGAAAAAGAGCATCGAATCAAACACCTGTGCACTGGGCAGGGAGGAGACATGCTGTTCTGATTAGTAAGGGGAAAACAAAAACGCTTTGTCATCTCAGAGGCATGTCTCTTTCAAGCACGTCATGAAGTCATGCTGCCATCACAAAGTCTCCCAGGGACACAGCACCGCCTGTTACAGCCAATCACCTGGCTGGTTGTAGGAGACACAAGTCAGCGTTGCCCTTCACAAATACCACAATCATGCTTTAAAAAGATTATTTAATTAGATGTTGAATAATTAGATCATAGAAAATTAGCAACTAACCTCTACTACAATTGAAATCTGCTTGTCCCTAACAACAACAGGCATATTGCTTTAAACGGCATCAAAAAATTGATTGCCTGCAGTCAAGCTCATGAGAGTCATCCAAGGGAAAGATGATTAAACTGAGCAGATCTGGAAAAACCAGCAGCAGACGGTTTAAAGCAGGCACAAAGGGTGACATGGATGATGATAAATGAGCAGACAAGACTGAATTCAGAATCAATGAGAAGAAGCAAAGCAGTCCAACAATAAATTCTTTTTGCCAAAGACACTATTAAGTGTCCAGAATCCTTTTTTTTTCATGTCCATTTTAACTCCGCTTACTGCTCCTGTCTACTTTCCTCTATATGAGTGAGTGCTGCCTCTCTTTAAAATCAGACATCCGACAAACTGGACAGACTCCCAAACGCACAATATCGGAGTCTAAATTAAGACAGCACCGAACAAAAGGCAGCTGTCTCCTTCAAGGTGACCTGGTGTTGAGGTCAAATAAGAATTAAAAAGCCTAAATAATTTCCAATACAACATTAATCAATTCAACCCTTTCTACAATTACTGAACTCAAATAGGCTTTAAATAAACAGTCATTTGAGCCCATATAAATAACAAAGCTTTTTTTTTTTTTACTACACGTGTTTTAGAAGGGCGTTGATGTCCTAACCTCAGCATAAGGAATTCAACCACATCTTTCACACTGCTTCAAGCAACGTTTCCTCTGTCATTTGAGTCTTGACCTCTGAACTGCCAATGCTGACAAACACTTAACTTTCCAAAGCCCTAGTACGGCCCTATTGTATAACCCCAGGAGAATACACATCATTGAATTGCTCAGTTGTACAGCTTTTTTTTTTTTTTTTTGTATTAGGTTTCAGTCAACTGGAACATGCCAAAGAAGGCACAGTCTTATTGGTTAAAAGACAAAGTGCAGAGTTTTGGATCATACTGAGTCAAGGCGTGCTAGACACATATCAATGGGATTTCCTAATAAGGAGAGAACAAACATTAGGTTCATCTCATGTCCCTGCTTGTTTTGCAATCTCCAGTGATATCATGCATAGACATGAGCAGACATACCCCATAATGTTCTCAAAAAGAAAGGAAAACAGCTGAGTTGTGCATGAAAATTTATCAAAAACACTTTAACACATCTGTAAGATTGTTAAAGCCTCTCTCACTGAGGGCCTTATCTGCCAGGTTCCTATCATATATTGGCACTTCTGTTGGGAGAAGCAAACAAGTACTGCCTCAGGCATTCAGTTGTTCCTGAAACGGATTATAGTTGATTTGCTTGATCTCAACAGTGAGCAGACTATCCAAACAGTCTCATAAAGACTTAAAAGTTGAAAAAGAAATAACAAGTGCCGGCAGGAAACAAGCAGGGTGTTTGCAGTATCTGTTATCTCCTTCCTGGCTTCATGGATTAGGAATGAGTGTCTCAGCAAGTTTTTGCCAAAGTCCCAAATTTTAAGACAAACAAGCAACAGCTAGCTAAAAGGTCACTAACATTAGGCCAGTACATACAAGATAAGAAGATTTTTTTTTTTTTAAACGCTCCGAAAGTGTAAATTGAATTCATGGTGGAAAAGCTCTCTTTATTAGGAATAAAACATGGGTCACCTGCACTGAATGCCAGCGCCATTCAGCACCCTGACCTCCACCACATGGGTCAAACTACAGCCATGTCAAATCATGTTTCCTTCGTGCAATATTGAAAAGAAAGAATGTCTTAAGAGTTTTGGCGGACATTGCATAGATGATTTGTCTTTTTAATATCAAGTTTCAGACGTCATGCCCCACGTCATGCTCATTTCACAGTGCTCCAGGAGGAGAAAACTGTTGCCTGGTGACGATATTATAAGGACGTGTTGACTCACAGAGTGTGGTAACTTTTTACCACATAACTCATCAATATCCTGGCATTTAAAAGCAAAGTTACCGGGAATCTCAATTGTTATATTTGTTAGTGCTCCAACCAATCATATCTACATTATTTAACAGCATTTGGGATTCATGTTACATTTTAACAACTATTTAAGACTTTTTAAAGGGGACTTGCCGAAAATAAAGTGTTATTAAAACAACTCAGACAAATAGTCTAATTTGCTCCGACTTCATACAGATTTTACGTTAATTGGAAATAAATGTTTAAGTCAGAGCAACAGTTGCCTATGTAGCCTTATCTTGTCATACAAGGTAAATTTTTCCTTTTAAATATCTAATTTTAGTTAGCTATAACATATTGTTATAAAGTTTTGTATATTTACATATAGATATTATGTTACTACTACAGTTAATACCATAAGGTTTAGTTTTGCTTGTAGTAACAATGCCCTTCACCCATGTGTTCACGTTAGAGAAGGTGCAGCACTGAGGTAAAGTTAGTTTTAAGTTGGATATTCAACAGATATTCGGACACCCACTCTCCCAACCCAATGCCACTTGGTCATGGGGTAGGGAGGTAGGCCTACTATGCAATGGTCTTATCAACGTTAAATACATTCAACCAATATCTGGACACCCAGGCTTCTCATCATAATCTGCCGACTGCGTCCTTGTTGCAGGCATGTTTCACGGCAACGGTCTTTAGTACCGGTGGACAGTTAGGGACCGTCAACAAATTACATACGCCAGAATGAAAAAGGTATATATCCTCAGATATACAAATACAGGTACAGAACTATGAATTTAACATATTTCCGAAATATTCAAAAACTGTTTGTAAATTATGAAAATGCTTTATTTAGCATATTTTCATCTAAATATTCTTTTTATGAATTTTACAAGATTCAAAACTTCAATAGCTTTTTAGTCACATGACCTAGTCGCCTGAAATCAACTCTTAATTGCCCCACCCCCTCTGACACAGGGTGCACAGCCTTTATTTTGGCCATTTTTACCTTCATCAATTTTTTATAAAGTTTTCAAGATTTCAAACTTCAATAGCTTTTCAGTCACATGACATAGTCGCCTCAAATCAACTCTTAATTGCTCCAACCCCTCTGCCACAGGGTGTACAGTCTTTATTTTGAACATTTTCACCTTTGCATAGTACCTCTCAACCCCATGACAAAGTTGCATTGGGTTGGGATAGTGGGTGTTCGAATATCTGTTGAATATCCAACTTAAAACTAACTTTACCTCGGTATTTGAAGCAGATTTGTCGCCCCCTCCTGGCAACGACAAGAATTACATAAACAATGAAAGTAGGCACCAAAAAATATTGGGAAAATCTTACAAATGCAGTATCAATAACATTTCGATCGTAGATTCTCATAATATTAAAACCGAGGAAATCAGTTTCTGTTTTTAATATAAAACCAGTTTTAAAAACACTAAAATGCAGCACAGCCTAATCAAGATAATTTCCCATTAGGTTCAATATTTCATAATCTCATTTGAAGTGACACAGAAAATGTTAAGCATTTGTTGCATTCCAGTCTACAAGCTTTTAATATCCTCCTGCTTTTAGTTTTAAGTCGCTTAAACAAATTTAATTAATCTATTTATTTTTCTTTACTTCAAGAGATATCAAGAATACAAGGCAATCTGAGGACTTCTAAAGTACAACCTGTATCTTCTCATATGCTCTCTTGGGAAAACACTTAAAGCAAATGGGAAGAAAGGCCAGAGCTGGTTGAGAAATTAGCAGACATAACTTCCCTATTTCCCTTTAAATGATAAATAACTAA
Source organism: Craterocephalus amniculus (assembly GCA_036024015.1). NCBI lineage: Eukaryota > Metazoa > Chordata > Actinopteri > Atheriniformes > Atherinidae > Craterocephalus > Craterocephalus amniculus. Next base: position 10,790 of record JAVQJG010048971.1, read on the forward strand.
CTCTCAGCCAAACACCCAATAGTTAGCAAAATAGTTAGCAGGACACAGTGGTGAAGTACTTTCCATGCTCACATTTTTTCCAATGGCCATCTGAGAAAACTGTTTCCTCTTGGTCAGATAAATTCAGGCAATATATTGTTGCAAAGGGTGATTGATATTCCTTCATTATGTATATACATACGTGTGTGTGTGTGTGTGTGTGTGTGTTTTCTTAAACCCTCACATTTATATATTAGAGAAATAATCCTGATTGCGGAGGTTTGCATCATGACATGAGCAAACGGTCATTTTACGTGTTGTGACGTTATCAGCGTGCGACACATAGCTAGCTACGCAGTTGTTGTGTTTTATCGGATTTGTTGGAATTTTCCACTACGGAGTTTGTTTAGAATAAAGTTTGACAAGTCATCTCTCAAGGTGGACAGGCGAATTGAATCCAGGATCAAAAATAGAGTGTTCTGCAGCTCCTGATAAACCGCATTCAGTCTTACAGTGTCGCAGTTTATTTGTTTTTGGTACTCGGGGATGGGCTTAACGGTATGCTAGCTGTTAGCATCGTTAGCTCAGATTAGCTGCAGAAGTCCTGTGAAGGTTTTGTTTTTCGTCGTTATGATGGAGTATCCCGCAGGAGGTGGAGGAGCGGTGGTGTTAAGTAGCGGTAACGTCCCGGCCTTCCTAACGAAATTATGGACCCTGGTGGAAGACCCGGACACCGATCCACTTATCTGCTGGAGCCCGGTACTCGCTTTACTCTGGTCTTGGCTAGCTTAGCAGAGCTAATGGATTACAGTTAGCATGCGGAGTCCTTCAGAGAAAAATGTATACAAACGGACAAACAAGACTTTATTTACACAGCAAAAAAATCTAAGTTAATAATAATTATCTTTTAGTTGTGGTAGATGTAAAACGGCTTATGAATGATGGGTTAGATCTTACATTGTTTACATCACAGGTCACCAGAGTTTTTTTTAACTAATTGACAGATATGAAAGTGTTTATGTCAGATAAACTGAAAGCAGGCAGATCTCCAGGCTCAGCTGTTGATCACCTGTTGGTTTCTGTCAGTCAAGATGACTCGCTGAACTCATTTACTTTACACACAGACACGCTTTCAGGCTAGCTCAGTTGTTTCTAATAATGCTCACTGATTCACTACAGTCAGCAGATATAAATAGATAAATACCTTTTATATTTTTCTACCCTGAGATATATCAACTTTGGTTTATCTTGCAATTACCTACCTGTTCAAACTGATTAGAGCTACTAGGGTAAATACACTGGTTTAAAAATACCTCTGAGTTAATGATACAGTCCTACTGATCTATTCTTTTTGACAATATTATAACGCAGAAATAGGCTTACCACAGAAATGCCATGTGTTGTGCTTTAGTCTGTCTTTATTTATATTTTTACACAACACAAAGGCCAAATAAAGCACCAGAGGCATCTTAGGAATTTTGGCATGTGGTAGTTTGTCCAGTAGAGCGGCTTTATCTTGATGTTTTACAATGCACTTTATCTTTGTCTGGACTGTAGTACAATACATGTCAAAGGGTCTGAGGTGGTCATTTTCAATATTGTTTGCTGTATTATTTGATAAAATAAGTCGATTACCAATGACACACTGATGATAAATTTCCACATTTTGTTTGATTAAAATTGGTTACTATATTGTAGGGTTGGGCAGTAATGGCTTGAAAGTTTATCACATGTTCACAAAGGTATTCTTTGTTTTTACAATTTAATTAATTGATCAATTTAGTTTTAGCTCAAAACAATTTTATGTTCAACTACCATTATCACAAAGCAGTCAGCTACACAAATACACCCAACTATGTCCTTGTATGTTCAACAGATGGTCAGGAGAGCTTCAGCATTACAGCTACTTTTGTCAACGCTACTGATAGCTGTGTTTCAGGCACTTGATAGATTGAAGTTCTGTAGCCCTTTTTTAGAACCTCTTAGTAGTGGTGTATCTTTAAGTCTTCCTAACCTAACCTAGCTATAGATGGTTTACTGTTATAGCTCAACCTCATTGAGAGTGTGATTGTGATAACAAAATCAGGACTTCATTTCCATTTCTTTCAAACTGAAAATCGTTGGATAAAATTATTTTACGACAGAATAATTGCACCAGTGGCTCAATATAACTCACTTTTATTTGTGTAAAAAATCTATTCATTGACTAAAAATTTAAACACAAAGTACGTTTTACAGATATTAATTAAGTTTGACTGTGTACAACTGACCCTACCTTTCTGAGAAAGACCGATTGCCAGAGAAACCTGAGCCCCATCAATTCAGTTGACTTCTGATCAGTCTAGTGTCAGTCTGTATTGGTTGCTGCTTGCCACATCATCTGGGTGTAAACTGATCTATAGTCAGCTGCAGCTGCATTTTCACTACATCACACTCTGCTGGTTAAACTGGAACATGGTTATAGGGGACCTCATGCAGACAAGAATAAGTTTATCTGACATATTCAGTGTTGAAAGTACAAATGTCTTTGTTTTTATTTGGGTTGTTGTTTTAGGCTCATTGAGGTCATTTAGTCTAATTTGTGTGTTTTCTGTATACTAGAGTGGAACCAGCTTCCATGTGTTTGATCAAGGTCGGTTCTCTAAAGAGGTCCTGCCAAAGTTCTTCAAGCACAACAACATGGCCAGCTTCATCCGACAGCTCAACATGTGTAAGTATCAGCTGTTGTGTGTTATCAATAATCCATAAATTTTAGATGTGAGGAATCAGCCACAGTCATCACAGTACAGAAGTTTCAGATGATGGCTTATTAAAAACCAGAAGCTCACTGATCATCATGATTTGTTCTCTGTTTTTGTGTTCAGATGGTTTCCGTAAGGTCGTTCACATTGAGCAGGGCGGTTTGGTGAAACCAGAGAGAGATGACACAGAGTTCGCTCACCCATTCTTTATCAGAGGACAAGAGCACCTGCTGGAGAACATCAAACGCAAAGTCACTAATGTACGTACCTGCTCAGACACCCGAGAACAGCAGATTAGAGATCCATAGTATTCAGTTTAAGCTTGGACTCCTGACCGATTGAGGAATCTGGATGGGTTGAATCTAGTTTTGGTTCAAATTTGTATGTCTTTTAAGAAAATCTTTTATTTAGATATACCTGCATATAGCTGCATATCGAGATTGCCTGTTTACATCTACATTTACAGTGGGAATGCTTAAATACACCTATGTACCAATGTAAAAAAAAAAGAAAGTATTATTTAAACTGAAAAGAAAAAACCCCTCCAAAGTCAGTTTGTTATGGTTCTCTATGGTAACACCCCTTTTTTTCATGCGACTGGTCCAGGTGTCATCGGTCCGACAGGAAGAAATGAAGATCTCTACAGAGGACGTGAACAAGATTCTGAGCGACGTGCATATGATGAAGGGAAAACAGGAAACCATCGACTCCAGAATCATCGCTATGAAACAGTAAGGCACAAAAAAAACTTGTATGTATCCGTTTCCCACATACATAGACTCACATGTGGAGAACGCTGCTCTCTTCAATATACGGTCAAAGCATCAAACTTAAAGACAAAGAAATTGTCATTGGTCTTCTTCAGTAAAAGTCACGTCTTTCTAAAAGCTGTCCCATAAATACAGGTATAGACATGTATAGTCTTTTGAAAGGGTTAATAGTGACTCTATTTGATGGTCCATGTACTGACTTTAAACCAAGGAGATAGCCACACACAATCATAAGTGATAAGCCAAAAGCTTCTGCCTCCATGTCCACATAACTGCACTGTAATTTGGTTTTTATTCATTTTTCCATGACCCAAGTTTTCCAAACTATTTGTTTCAAGGGGCAAGAGTCTGCATTTGTTTGTAAACACAAGGCATAAAAATATGTTTACCACAATACCCAACAACTCTTGACATGTATGCATAAAGGAGGATCATATGGGTGCAAGGCTCGAACTGAGAAGTTATCTATATGCACATTTTTCCCTTTGTGCATAACCTTTCTCATTAATATGTGATTTTGTTGCTAACTATAAGGGCTGGGATATACTTGCTGTGTACGCAAGCGTGCCCGCAAGCGCTCTTTCTGGTCTGTGTACATACTTGCTGTAAACTACGTAGGCACAGCGCGGCCCAAATGGTCAATACCGGAGG
>JAVQJG010048974.1:0-12134 GCA_036024015.1 Craterocephalus amniculus
AGCTGTGTGCTCACACGTTGCCACTGACGCCTCGCGCAGGACGGCTGCATCATATCTGACGTTTTAATGCTGGATAAGCGGTAATTGCGCATAAAAAAAATATTCGCGAATAAGAAAAATATTCGCGATTAACAAATATTGTAATAATTGTGACAGCCCTACTCTGATGTTATTTCAACTAGCTGTAACAGGCCCAAAGTCGTGCTCAGTACAATTCAGTCCATCAAAAACCCTACATTAACATGATCATTAATGTCTCTAAGTCAACCTGTGATGAGTTTTTCCATTACTTCATTGAAAAGGTGGCTGTAGTAGAGTATTCGCATGACTATAGAGTACAGTAAGATGTGGCCCCTATTCCTCCTCCTGCTGCTTTTCTACTACTATTACTACTACTACTGTCAATTACCAGACACTTTTATCCAAAGCGACTTTCATCGTGCTAAGTGCTTTTTTTTTTATTTGCTATCATAGAACCATGGTATGGTAAGTGCATGGAGCAGTTAGTGCTGGGTCAGGTTTGACACTAAGTGCGAAAAAGCTCTTTAAAGAGATGAGTGAGTCTTAAGTTTGCTCTTAAAAGGTGGAAACAGACTCTGAGGATCGGACAGAGTTTGGTAGCTCGTTCCACCATCAAGGGACAACAGAGGAGAAGAGTCTGGACGCTGATCTCATGCCACGTTGTGTTGGAACCACGAGGCGTCTTTCAGTGGCAGAGCGTAGCTGACGAGAGGGAGCGTAGCTCTGGATGAAGGAGTGAAGGTTGGCCGGAGCTGTGTGCGTTAGGGTTTGGTAAGCCAGAAGCAGAGCTTTGAACTTGATACTGCTGCAACTGGAAGCCAGTGCAGAGAAATCAGCAGAGGAGTGACATGAGCCTCTTGGGCTGGTTGAAGACCAGACGTGCTGCTGCATTCTGGATCATCTGCAGAGGTTTGACAGAGGATGCAGGAAATATGTTTGAGCCAGTATCGCTCTCTCAGCTTTCTGAGGTCATCCAAAGGATGACACCAACCAACTGTCCTCTAGACATCATCTCATTTGGACTGTTTTTCATAGAGTAGGCCCAAGTCTCCTTCCTCTTTTCAACAATAACCATTAATGTTCATAAACAGCTGAAATTAATGTAGCCGCTAATTAAAATAATGATTTTCCAATAACCATAAGAAAAATGCAGTTGTGAAAAATGCAAAACAAAGCCACTGTTGACCCAAAACAAGCTAACTGGATATGACAATATTCCCTCATTCTGTAGCTCGTGTGCTCATCTTGACATATTTTAAAATCTCAACATGTTGCCCAACCCCAATTTATCTTCTGATTTTAAATCTCACTACCGGAGTTTAGTTGGTAGGTGGGTGGGTGGGTGCTCTGCAACAATAGCTGACTCAGCTTTCATATTGCATTTCATCTCAGCTCTGCAGTCTTTCCAACCACTGAGTCAGAGAATGAAATCTTATCTCTCACGGTCCCTTCCTCAGCTTTCCATACTGTGCTTCCTCTGATAATGTATTCTTGTGATTCTTTGCTGAATTGGCCACAAAACAGCCAGTGTGTTGATATCCAGTTGGTGACATGTGACAACGCGCCGTTACGTGAAAGGCTGTGGTAAAGTGATGCTTTGTGTCATCTAAACAAGCCAAACACACAGACTGATCTGTTGTAAATGTTACAGATAGATGGAAATTAATGAGAGCCAGTACCTTTACTACAAACAGACAAAAATGTGACGGCAGACTGCGGGGCAGTGAGGAGCTGACTGGAGAACATGAGGGTATGAGAGCTCTCAGTTTTTCTGACCGTGTTAACTGACATCAGTGACATACCAAACAGTAACTAGAAACACTGAAATTCTGGACATGTCCATGTGTCGCTTAATAAACAACAAAAAACTTTTTGTGGAGACACTTTTCTTGGAACACGCGTCAGCCAAAAGCTCCAGATTCAGACATTTTTTCATGGAGAAGCTGCAGTTATGTCGTGTTACTTGAATCAGAGTCTCACAGCTTCCCTCATTAATAATGCATATACTACAATCTAATCTGCACTGCTGAGCGGCGTTTGCTTGTGCAACTGCAGACTACACCTGGCCAGGAGGTTTTCATTTTTAACATTTCCTGTGCTCAGACACTGGTGAGCAGCCTTTAGCAGAGGCTTGTTCAAGCCACTGGTTTAGTGTATGAGACCAGTGTCAACCAAATTAAATGGAACTTTGTGACAAACATGTATGCCATGTAGCTTATCAGGATTTATTATCACTCCTTCCTCTAAGCATATAAGACCTCCATGTCTGAGAATGAAACTGATTTTTGGAACTTCTCATTAAATGATCTATATCGTCCACACTGTCATATGTTGACAATTCTCTGTTTTCTTATTCTATTCAAAATGCAAAACAAAAATGAGCATCATGAGCAGATGATAATGCCCATCGATGTGAAGTATGAACGCACCAAGCTGCATGTTAAAGGCCCAGTTGATTACTTGAGATATCTGGCTTAGAAACCATGTGTGAGAGACAAGTTGCTTCACCAGAAACAACTTGTTTCCCTCTCTTTAATCCCCTCCAAGGGATTAATTACGTCTTTTAAATTGAATTCTTGGGAAATGGGGCGGGGCATCTTGGGCCACTTTGGCTCCAGCTGCCATGTCCAGTTCTTGTCACGACTTGTCCTGGTTGACCCAAATCAGATGCCTCTGCTATAACACCATGTCTTTTCAGGCTTTCCAAGTTTGGGAAATATAAAAAAATGAAAATGCCCAATGTATTGAAAGATAAAGGGAATGTAAACAGTTCACTGAAAGCATGTTGCAGCATTTAAATGATTGGCTGATTAAGCTCAGGCTTCACAAAAGGAGAAACAAAGGAAGTGAAAATCATTAATTTTATATCATTCATTTGTAAAAAAGCTGCAGAGAAGAGCAACGGACTCATGGTCAAAACTGATAATATTAGCTTCCTATAAAATGACTGCCAACCCAACCGTCATATGATCAGCACTTCTGATCTCTTATTGCCTCCCCCAAAGACCTTTCCTCTCCTCCCCTTCATTTCCACCTGCATCACATAGCCTCCATGTGCACACACACAAATACACACGCACGTACACACTTAGTCAATACATCTTAGCGGGCATATTTGCTCCCTAAACCACTAAATCACACCACAAATCAGCCATGGTCAGGGCTGACTCCGTTTGAGAAGACAATAAAATAGGAAACACACATATACTTTCTCATACACATGCATGTGAGGAAAGAAAAGCAAGGGTTGAGAATGTCATGTGACTAACAGTAATTCTGTCAGGACCCCCCTCCTCTCCCGAACCACAGTGCCTCTCCCGTTCTTCCATCCCCTCATTCTCCTGCCAGTGGGAGAGAATGACTGAGCATCATGCTTCGCTGTGAAGCCATTAAGATAAGAGAAGTTTATGAGCATCGTTCACCAAGTTGATGATCTCTGTGTTCCTTTAGCAGGATTCCCTCATGTGGAAGTGGCAGATGAAATACGGATCTCATGACTTTGCCAGCTTGCTGTGCTGAGAGACGAGTGACTAAATCATTTTATCCACGTCTGACAAAGTAACAAATGTATGAAATATGAGGTCCAAGTCTGAGCGCCACTGACTAAAATAACCATGTTCAAAATGTTTTGAAGTTTGTGTCCTTGATACATTTACTGCTGAGAACCAAGTTTATGTGGGGACGGGGGGGGGTTATTAAAGGAGAAACCATGAATAACTCGCTTTTGTGACCTTGAAAGTTCTAGGCTACAGATTGTCATACATAAGATTATTTCAAAGCTCCATCTTGATTATTTGTGTACCTTTACTATCCTTCAGAGCTGGGATCCAGGTCATGTTCGGGGGTTAGTTCCCTAATGAAAGGATTTCTTTATTTATTTGAGCGAGATATCAAATATATTTTGTGATATTTCAGTGGGCTTACAGAGACTACCAACATATTGGTACACATACGACTAAAAATCTGTTGAAGGCGACAAATCCTTTTTTTTTCTTGGCGGCACCAATAAAAAAGGGTGGCCAGGGTCTCCTTTAAAGATAGTGAGAAGCTCCATCATCTGGCAGTGGCTCAGAGCAGGCTGCTGCCCCCGCAACTTGACCCCGGATAAGTGGCAGAAAATGAATAGATGGATGGATGGAAGGAAGGAAGGAAGCACCAGTGTGCTTTACATTTCACAGCTTTAAGTGAAGTAGTTCCATATTACAACTCAAATTCCTACAGTGACGGTAGATTCAGCTTCTTAAGCCGTGCCCGTTATAACGGGCATGAACCTTCTCAGCTTAACACCGGTGCAGGACAAATACTCCCACTCCTCATTTTCTTCTGGCTGATGTGTTTTCTGACACGTTTTTTGCCCGTGTAAGGAGGTATGCTCACCCAGTCTGCACTCACTGCAGCATATTGAAATGCTTAATTTCAGTGTCTTTTGCAGACTATTCAGCAGATTCCTTATTGAACATGCGACCTACAGGCAGGCTGCAGCTCAGTGCACCTGTCCACGGAAAGCTTGTGTCATGCGCTTGTGCTTTATGACTGAGGTATGTGGTTAAGTCAGTGAACTAGTTTTTACTGTGAGAACTGCGTTAACGTTTTGTCTCACACGTCAGAAGGCCATTATTTTAGATCCCTGTTGTCTCCTCTAACCAGATGTAAAAACCCATTTTGCATGATCTCTACCTCGGACGATACATGTTGACTAATTAAAATCTTAACATGTGGTAAATATCTTAGTTGTAAAAAAACTCACCATCTCCAAAATGGGACTTAATGATTGCAGTCAGGAGCCCTGCACATTCACACCATCCTGGTTAAACTACCCTTCCTATTTTGCTATACTGGGGCATCGCAACCCTTTATGGTCTGAGACCTTTCATGTGCATCATTAAGATGTGTGTGCTGCATCTACTGTACATCTGAAACCAAACTTTTGTAAATGCTCCAAAAAGATGGGAAAAAACATCAACAGCCTTTTTCTCCTCCAATTACTGTTTCTAAGCTCAAAGTTGAAACACAGAACTGCACTGAGAGGACAGTGTCAAATCCCAGGCTGTAGGGAAGGTAGGACTCCATCAACTGCCTCATTATTTGAGTTATCCAGAGATTAGTCTTAGTCTAAAATCACTATAATCCTCTCTGCTAGCCAAGTAATGATAGGCATGGATGGTACTGGTTGCCATGGAAACAGGAGACGATAATAAAGCGTTTCAGCGTAAAGCTATCTATAGCATGTCTGTGTGCTTGTATACATGTGTGGGTGGAGGAGAGCTGAACAGATAGATCTTCCAGAGAAGCACTGCACCTGTGTGTGGGTTGCAGGCAGCGCACATCGCCGTGATGACCGCTGTGTGTGCAAGTGCATTCGAATCCTGAGTGACAATGGAAACAAACCTCTAAAAACTTTCCCACAACACACACATGTACATCCACTTATGAATCATCAGTATTCTAATACACACTTCCGCACCGACACACCTTATCTGGCATGCTTTTGTTTGACAGACTACAAGGTAATTGGGGCAGCTTTAGTCAAACAAAACAAGACTTCTTGAAGCTGTTTATAAGAGAAGTAACTAGTAACACGGTGTCTTCCTGAGCTCGGAAACCATTAGATACCTTAAACCAAACATGACTTCCTTATAAACCTATTTCATGAGACTGCTCAGCCTTCATCCAGACCTCCATCGACCTCTTCTTTCTATTTGCATATTTTTACAACATGAAAGCACTGCTGATCTTCATCCAATCTTAGTAAACCTCTGCTATATCTTTCCTCTCATCAGGTCTTAAACTAATTAGAATCAGTAAAAAGAGTTGCTGTTTTCTCTGCATCGCATTCCCCCCCTGCAGTAGAGCTACAGCAGGGACTAGCAGCTGTTATCCATGTGAACACATTTACTTACACAAATATAGGCCTGCACAACGTCAGGCGGCAGAGGGTTAGAAAGGACCACCAGAACATTAAATTAGATCAGATGACGACTCGGGCTTCATACCCTCTAGTGGTAAAGCCAAGTTAGAAAGCCACAGCCCTAATGAGAGTCAAACACATGCAATGCAGCACAGTCGGCTTCAGATGATGCAGCCAAATAAACACAAGGCCACTTTAGAGCCATTTTCCAAAGTGATAGTATTATCTACGTGACATCTGCTGAAGTAATGGAGAGATTACAAGCCATGACTGTTCCAAGAACCACAATGTATTCATGTGGACCTTCCGATAGCTCTCATTTTCAGCCTCTTCAAAAAAAAAAAAAAGGCACACTGTGGGCAGACCATATGGGAAGCCTTTAATGTAAACGATTATTTAAAACTCAGATTTCTTGTAAAATGCCTTTATGGGATGAACGAAAATTGTTTTTGCATTAAGTAACGTTTGTCATCAGTTATACATAACCTTCAAGTTGTTGTGTAGAGTTGCTGCTGCGGGCAGGAATGACTTGTGCTCTGCTAAAGAAGCCTTGAACAAAACACACTTTGTTGTTAGACCACAGCGTTTTGCAGAGGGTGCGCGGCGGTGTCCTTTAAGTTGATCTTTCTCAACTTAACCCACTCCAGCATAGCTCACAGCACACAGACAGACTTCTATGTTCAGTTTCATGGCTCTGCTGAGCTGCGACAGACTGGCGACCTGTCCAGGGTGTACCCCGCCTCTCGCCCGTTGATAGCTGGGATAGGCTCCAGCACACCCGCGACCCAATTGGATTAAGCGGTTTAGAAAATGGATGGATGGATGGATGGTCTGCTGAGCCTAAGATATTTTATAAGGTTTGGGACATTTGATAATTGTGTTGACTACGGTTCTTAAGAGCAAGCTGTAAATTACTCTGATAAGACTATCTGGTAAAAGAATGCAACAATGTGAAAACAACAATGCCCTGGTGTGCTACTTCCCTGTATAAATCCTTATCTTCATGCAAAATCAAAACCACAACATATGAGCATAAACAAAGAGCTTTGTGAAGTTTAAACTCACAATAACTACACTGATCTTACAGTCGCAGAAACCGCTACATCTATCAGCAATGGGACAGTCACTGGGTCTAAAGGCAAAAGTTAAATAATAACAAAGGAGGCAAAAGGTTTGTATTTTCAAATTTAGGACACTATAAAGTGGCTATAATGGTAATTGTTGCTTTAGTAGAGCATCCAATACATTATTAACATTGAATAATTTGTAATATGACTTGCAACATGCCGTTTAGGAGAGAAATCAGCCCTCCTTTAAGGGACTATACCCGATTTCACGTACGGCTAGCTTAGTTAGCGATAGCAGCTATTTTTTTTTAGCTTTTGTGTGACGCTTTTTCTTTGCTAAGGGGTTTAACTTTCATTATTTGACTCCGGATCACTAGGGGAACGCTACTGGCTGATCCAAAAATTTCCAAAAATTAACCCGGCAGAGAAAGAGCGTCACGCCAATGCTAAAAAAACTAGCCGCTTTCTCTAACTAAAATGCCCTGAACTCGGACATATGCGCAATCAATGAGTCATTAATTGTAACGAAATTACCCCTTTTACCACATACTATACCACGTAGAAAACCATTTTTCTTAGAAAGATTAAAATTCAATTAAAATTGAAAACAGAAATAAAACATTTGATCAAAGCTTGACCGGCACACATTCAAAAGGCTCCTTTTATCTTCTTCTGATTTTCAGGTGCAGGTACCATCTGGTTCTAAACAATCATAATATCTTCCTTTAAAAGCAGCTTAAACAATATTAAACACCAAGATATCAGATTAGCAAAATACTAATTAAAAACAAGGCAAGGCTACTTCATTTGTATAGCCCATTTCATGAAAAGGATAATACAAACTGCTTTATATAAAATATTGAAAGCAATAAAATGGGGTGCATATTGGAAGCATTAAAAAGTAGCCAACATTAAAATTAAACTTCAACAGAAATAAAAGAAATAAAGACAGTTAAAGTAAAACAGGATAAAATTTAAGAAAGAACAAGAAGACCCTGAATGTATTTTGGTCCTAAACCATTCAGTGCTTTGAAAACTAACAGCAGGATTTTGAAGTCGATTCTTTGGCAAAAGGGAAGCCAGAGTAAAGATTTGAGGAGGTGTTATACAGTAAGACCCACTTTCCTGTTGTTTCTTAGGACTTCAGCAGCAGCATTTTGGACTAATGGCAGCTCTCTGATGGACTTTTTAGGGAGACCTGTGGACAGCATCCTCCAGTCTACTAAAGTTAAATGCACTGACAACTTTTTATAAATCTTGTAGAGACATCAACCCTTTTATCCTGGATATGCTCTTTAAAGAAAGTGTGCAGGATGCAAAATGATAGCTGTGCATAGTCTCTTATTTTTCACCCAACTGTACAGGCTGTCAAAAGTCTTCTATTCTAGACAATACCCAATGTTATATCTGACTAATTGTACCACACTTGCCAATATACAGTATACTATACACACTCACATATACTATGTTAAAAATCAAATAAACAAAAAAAAAAACAGCAGGTGGAAATCTTTAGCAGATGATTTTAGGGGAAAGGATTACTTAATAAATTCTTCCTGGATTAGAGCTGTGAGTATAATAAACAATGAATTTAAAAAAAACACCAACTAAATACTAATGATGTGTTTAAAATAACGGAATATACGATGGGTCAAACAGTGTGACAGACATTGCAAAACTAACCCACTACTTTACTGAAATCTTGTGACCGTAATTCTAAAATTACCTTTTGATTCTATCACACTAAATTACATTTGTTGATTTGTTTAATTCTCCCGGGAATTTCTTATCATGAGATCCACGAGTATTCAAAGTTCAGCATCTGCCATTATCTATGATATTTAAATGAAAAGTACTTTTTCATGCAATAAACATTGTCAAACTGGTGCACACAGTTTACCAGAGATCTAGTAAAAGAGTCATGTAGGGACTTCAAAACAGGTAGGAGGACAAAGTGAATAACTGTCCAAACAGGCTAAAACAGCTGTTACCATAAAACCTAAAATTAAATTATTGCTCTGTGACAGCTTACACTGCTGTAGGAAACTTTGGACATTAACATACCATATGTATTTTTTATGTGATCTTTAAACACAGATCATATCCTCTTCATTAGCTCATACAATCTGTCATGAAAAACACAAAAAACAATAAAACACAGAAATATTTGGTGCTCAAAATTAACCTGAAAGCTCAATCTATAAAGATGTTTGTGAACAAGTTGATAAGCAGAAAAATATTTTTATTGAGACTGCAGCAGTTGGTCCCTAAGATGTTGTCAAACATGTTTCCCTGTCAATGATGAAAGAAAGATGTCACAACCTAAATCTCAGAGGTTTAATAAGATACCAAAGCCACAAACAACAAAATAAGGTTTCATTCTGCAAAAATCTAAAAGAAAAAAAAAAAAAACCTGCAGGACTCTAGAGGAAATTTTTCACAGGAAGATGAAACAAAAACACTCTTCTATCAAAATGATGGGCAAAATACACCTCATAGTTTTCAAATACAGCACCTCAGTTACAGTCTGGTCAGAATTTCCAGAGACCCATCACTGATTCATAATTCAGATTTCTTTCACTACAAATGTGATTCAACCAGTTTGAACACTATGGTTTGAGGCTCTTAAACCATGCACTAACTTGATAACAGTTGCAAAAACATGCTGCAGTTGATTTACTAACCTGGTGCCTATTTTGTGCCTATATTTAGCCTTATGAAAGGCAGGTGCTAAAAGTCTGAGCTACGCACAAATGACAGCTAAAAGGTCCTTTCTGCCATTGAGATGAAAGGAAAGAGCCCAATGCTGAAGGATTGCAGACGAGTATCTATCAGATTCACAATATTTCCTAATGAGCAGTTGGTGGCGATGACTGAACTTCTGGAACAAAATCTTTACATAAAAACAGATTGTTTGTTTTAATGTTTAAATGTATTTAAATTATCTTGACATTGGCCAGGTTTCCCCGATTCAGTTAAGAAGATCTCAGTGCTAAGATCTTCTTAAGAACATTCTTTCAGCATCTTCTTGAGAAAAATGCGTTTCCACGATTCTTTCTTAACGTTAAGAAGTTCTTAACAAAGAAGGATCTGTAAGAAGTCTCCGACCCAGTCTTTCAGGTCTTCTTAACGAGCAATTGCACTAAATCCAGCCATGATGAGGATAGAAAGGAACAATTATGTACAGGTTTGAGTTGTCAAACGGCATAATTTGAATATGTATATTGATCGATTCAATATTTAGGGCTTGTATTAGTTGGTGAAAAAATATATACTTATTTTTGGGTTCGCGCATAATGGTGCCGAACATATAGTAGTAACAATAGATGTATAAGCTGGATGGACGATTCTTTGAGGCTCAACACCAGCGCACCCACATCTCTGGACCACAGAGAGACAAACAAGTGACACCACAAAAGTCTGAACAGTCATGGCATTTACTGCAATTTAACCGCATATTCAACTTGTACTGTAGCCTGCAGCTGCCAGAAAAAAGTCTTAATAGGGCATGCATCCAGATCCCCGACTTTGGCCGGGTTTCCCAGATAAGAATGTTCTTAAGATTTACAAACGATCTTAAGAAGATCTTACCAAAGAAGGAGCGCTAAGTCATGACTGTTCTCCAGACGCCTTCTTAGTGGCGTTCTTTAGGTCGTTCTTTAGGTCCTTCTTAGGAACGCGTTCTAAGATCTTCTTAACAGACGCAATCGAGATCAGGCGCATCGATTAACAACCAGTGATTCAGCCCAGATGGCAGCCACAGCGTTGATATTCCAACTAATGCGCTGCTGCCGGTCTGAAAATGGCCAAGTTGTATTTGGACGGAGCCAACAGAACCACATCCTCTGCAAAAAGCAGAGACCCAATCCTGAGGCCGCCGAGCCTGATACCCTCAACACCTCGGCTGCGCCTAGAAATTCCATCCATAAAAGTTATAAACAGAATCAACGACAAAGGGCAGCCTTGGCGGAGTTCAACCCTCACCTGAAACGACTCAGATGTATTACCGGAAATGCGGACCAGACTCTGACTCCGGTCATACAGGGACCGGACCGCCCTCACCAAGGGGTCCGGCACCCCATACCCCCGGAGCACCCCCCACAGGAGTTCCCGGGGGGAACTCAGAATGAACTAAAAGTCCATTCAAATCCCTGAATCTCTTTTTTCTTTTTGCTTATAATTCTGTTAACTGACCTTCCGGTAGGTCTGTTGAGGTTACAAACAAAACATTGCACAATTAGAAAAATGTCTACATTAAAGGTGCAGCTGCAATAGGCCCTGCATGAGTTTTCAACATGTTTTCTTTCTGCATGTTTAGGCTCACTGGACTTTTGTTTTTCTTTAGCCCATCTACTAGGGCTGAAAGGGGCCACATTTAGCCTATGGAAGGTGAAACCATGGTGCTGGTTAATGCTTATTTAAAGTTGTGATGTGTAGAGTTTCTTTAAAAAGCATTTATGTCTCACCTGTTGTGGGTGTCCATCATTAATGTTATGTTTAGGCCTGTGGTGTGTGGTCCTGGGCAGGAACTGAATCATATGGATTTTTTAATTTTTTTTGGGTGTGTGATATGTTTTATTTTTATACGAATAAGTCTTCCGCCATGTTTAAATAGACCAAACAATAATGACAGCAGGAAACTGTTTGGGGGTAGACCTTTATTCACTGCTGCACCACTTAAGCTGCAGCAGAGCAGCTGTGTTCTCTAAGATGTTGAGCGCTGAAAATTAAGAAAGCTCAGAAAGCCAAGCTGAAAATGATGATACAGAAAAAAGCAGCCGTATCTGTTGTCTGTACTTTTTACCATTTTTTCCTACTATTTTTCAAAGTTTGGCCAGTCCTGTCACTTATAGTCAGATCTGACTTAGAAATGTATAATTTAACATGTTTTTCAATGTTAGTTTATACTTACATGAACTTAGAAGAAAACATTACCGTCTACAGCCGTGAGAGGGTGCTCTCTGAAGAATATCAGGGGTCCAGTGATGTGGAAAGATGAGATGGCAGCTAAGTGAACTGGCTTACCAGTAATTTGCTTGTTGGGCTTGTGGGCTTATTATGTTTACTACTATTTACTACTATTTATTATGTTTACTTGGCTTATTGAGTACATAGTATATATATATATAAGTATATAT
>JAVQJG010048981.1:0-13513 GCA_036024015.1 Craterocephalus amniculus
CTGAGAGATGTGAATACAATGTGTGAAGGCTTTTATGTTTTTAAACCTGTTTTTATTATGTATAGCACTTTGTGTTGCCAATGGCATGAAAAGCGCTCTATAAATAAATAAAGTTTGAAAGTTTGAACTAAAGCTATGCACCATCAGACCGAGTGTGTGTCAGTCAGCACAGTGAGCAGGGTTCAGCTGGCTGTGAGTCACCTCCACTCTGCAGCGTAAAGCCCCTTCAAGCAGGCAGGGGAGGTGGTTCACATGCAGCAGCTGCAAGGACTGAGACACTTTAACCGGCTTACGTCTGACAACATCCTTGAAAACCTTAAAACATGATTAAAAATGCCCTCTGTGCAATCTGTCGGGCTTTCTTTACATAGCATTGTTTAAAATGTAATCTGGTTACCAGCTGTAAAATGCACAACAGCAGCACAACTGGAATCTCCGGCACCTGCAGAGGTTTCAAAGTTGCTGAATATTTGGTCAGTGGAGGTTTATTGGGCATGCATGTTTAATTATTTATATACACTGTATAGACAGAGAGGATGTTGTCCTGTATTTATGTACTTTTATGGGATATCTGCTGCATCTGGGTGAGAAAGCAGCTCATAAACAGGCAGCAAAGATGCTACAGGATGTCCGATCGGGATCTGCCAAAGAGGACAGAATTGTCCCATGAAGAGGTCAAAATGAGCATTTTAAGCTGAATTAATAATATGCATGATACAGACCTCTGGTCTCTGGGTTACACATAGATAATGTATTTAGTTTTTTTTTTTATTAAACTAAGACGCATTTGTCTTGAAAAATCTGACAAATTGAAAATAAGCTGCTAACTTTATGAGCTACTTCAGTCCTGAGTTATTGGCCTGGATGTACATAGGAAAGGATAAGTCAAACAACTTCCCTCAGAAACTCAAAGAACAGAATCTATAATCACTGTGAAATAAATGTCATGCTATTCCTTCACTGGGCATGTCAGTCAGAGAACACACGACACATATGATTGCTCCGTGGGCTTCTTCCCATTGTCTCGGAAAAGTGCTTCTACTATTCAGAGTAGTTCTTGCTAACCTATGATTGTTAGAAATGCAGTTTTTCTTTCTTTCAGCTGAAGGACCTGATTGGGTCTCCATAAACATGCAAAAATGGAACAACAAAAAAGTATCTTTAAAACTTCCGTGGCTTCCATCTCACAAAAATAAATCAGCCACCTTGAAGCCAAAACATTTCACTTCCCTCAAGGCTGAAAAAGCACTGCGATCTCAGGAGCTTGAACCCACCTGTTGATGGAACTGCTGTGAATGTATGAAAATAAACATCTGTTTCATTTTCACAAATGAAAAGCTTGTGCACCCTCATGTTTGGTTGCATCCTTCACAAGGACGCTCCATGTTGATAATCACTATTACAATGTGTTTATATAACTCCAATACTTGAGCTCCACTTCTAAACGAACCAAACATGTCTTTTTCTCACATATAAGATCAACACAAAGAGATAAAGATCCACTAATGTCGCAGCATCTCATTCACTTTGTTGAGCGACTGATAGAAAGAAAAAACATCCTTCATCACTTGTTGTTCTTCTTCAGACACATGAGACCAATGTAGTGCATATGGAGATGTTAGGGCGTGTGCTGTGTCCTCTATATGACCCCATCATCTTTCAAGATAATCCGGCGCTCCTTCAGATGGTTTCTGAACATGAATGTAGGAGATTACAAGTCTCGTGTGTGTGTGTTTGTGTGTCCAGTCAATTAACCCCGTCTTTATAGATCCCCCATCCCTCCTGCTTCCCCACCCTTGAGGCTGTTTGCAGGGCCACTACACTTATCACTGTGTGGTGACTTGGTGTTGCCGTAGCAACAGCCTTCAATTTTTTTAATTTTTTTTTGCCTCAGCTGCCATGGAAAAAAAAAACACTTCTTCTGGGCGGTGGTGGACCCTCTTCCTAACATGTGCTCACACAAACACACACGCATGCATGTCTGGCTTTAACAGCATCTTCATGCTTCAAATGACACACAAACACACACGTGCAGCTGGGTGTGCAGCTGTTTTTCTTCAGTATTCTGCAGTTCCTTAGCACATCATCTCACTATCGCACACATAATAAAGTAATCTTTTTGCTACAGGAAGTCAGCAGTGTTCCCACTGAGCATCAGCGTATCAAACAAGCAGCATCATTCTTTAATTAAACTTAAGCTGCAATAATATTTAATTTTTGTGCATCTGGCTGAACTTAAACATTCTGTATTTGTGTGGCAACAAGAATAAGGTGATGTTGGCATGGATAAAAACTATCCAATGCATGGTAGGATAAAGGTGTATAAGAATAAAGACGATAAAGATAAGGTAAAATTTAAATGTTACATGTTGGAGAGACTGAAATCAGCTCACAAAAAGTGCAGATAATTGCTTATGGCAGACACATTGTGGATGTTTCTCCGTTTCCAGCTCTGCCCTCAAGCGTTTGGCTGCATTGTTGACATTTCTCAACAATTGATTTTTTTCCTTCTACTTTTGTTTCTTTTTTCTTGTTTTCAACCATCACACGGTTTCATCTCCCTGCAGCAAAGCTCTAGAGGCTGGAGAGTCATCCCTGCAAGTTGAAGCTTTGTTTTGTGCCAGAAATCATTTGATGTCTGTGTATGAGGAAAGAAAAAGCAACATTTTCCATTTAACTCCAACATGTACAACCACAATTTTAACACTCATTTTCTTGCAGCGCTCCCTCTTTTTTGTTTTGGTTTGTTTACGGCAGCATTAAAAAAAAGGATGAAATCTTTCTGGATCAAAAGGTATCAGAAATTTGTTGGGAAAAATCTTCCCTGAAGCGAATGTTTTTATCATTAAAACATCAGGAATGGTTTTGATTATTAAAAGGGAGACATCTTTGGTCCGTTTGAACTGCAAACAAGTTAAGATAAATGAGCCATGGAAGAATCTTGAGCTTTCAGCACAAAACAGAAAACAAATTTGTTATTGAAATGCTGAGATCACACATTTACTCCTAACATGATTAATAATGTGTTACATAAAATGCGAACTATCACACTTTAAGAGGTTTCCCTCAAAAACATATGTGCTCTCAACAGCTTGATCATGCTTGACAGAGCAGCCGCCTCTATTTGCCCCTGTGGCCGTCTCAAGAGCTGGGCATGATTCAGCAGACTACTTTGGTGGATTTCTCTTTAGCGGATGTTTTCTCTGTTTGAGCTGGATTGTGTGAGGGGTGCCATCATGTGGCTGGGTTGGAGAATGTAGATGAGTCAACTTGAGTTTTTGCAATTGTCCATATTTATATGAGCAGATGAAGTTCTTACCTCTATCGTTGCCGCTTGCATATTGAAGAGGCTTGCTCTTGTCGATGCTGTTGAAACTCTGGCTCCGACGGTTGAGGTTGGATGAGCCTGGGCTCCTGCAGGCCCCGCTGCCTGCAGCAGGTACTCTGGAAGGCCCCGGTAACCTGTCGAACAAGACATCATTCAGCTGTTGAAATAATGCGTGAAATTAACGGTTTGAACAATGAATGTATTTTCTGTTTGTGAGCAAAACATGAGCACATGCACCGTTACAGACATTACAGCGGCTTGTCTCTCCCATAAAAGAAGAAACTCATCTCTTTCTATAAAGACCTTTTTTTCAGAATAAAAAATGATTATCAAAGATTTAAAGTAATTATTTGTCAGGTTTGTTTTATCTTTCCGATTGCAAACAAAGACTTTGCTGGAAAAGCGACTGGAAGTGAGATCCACTGCACTTAAAGCTGACATCATCCTCCTAAACTTTTCAGTGCTTTAAT
Source organism: Craterocephalus amniculus (assembly GCA_036024015.1). NCBI lineage: Eukaryota > Metazoa > Chordata > Actinopteri > Atheriniformes > Atherinidae > Craterocephalus > Craterocephalus amniculus. The sequence continues at coordinate 3,799 of JAVQJG010048981.1, forward strand.
GCATCTTAATGTTTCCTTGTGTAGACGGAAGAAGGAAAAAAAACATGAATCTGGAGACATAGGGGAGGTATCTGTTCACTTCTAGGTATCCTATGGTCTTGCCCAGTTGTACAAGCCTTTTGGTCAGACATGCGTGAAAATATTAAATTGATCCTGAAAGTAGATCTACTCTGGCCGAGCCTCTTTGTTTTAGGTGAACCTTTTACCTTTAAGAGCTCTCCCTGCAGCGCAGGCGGCAGTGCTTATGCTGGGAGACAGATTATTATAACAAAATGGAATCAGCCACTCTGTTTCTCCTCTGAGCTGGACCCATGAAAATCTCCCATTTTAGATTTATTAATCTGATGGAGAAATTTTAAGCTAAGTGGGGAAACTATTTCTCTAAATTTCATTTGTTTTGCTGGGACATTAGACTCTTGAATCTATGAATTCCATTCAGACAGGAAACTCACTGTTAGTATCTGTTTACTAATTTCTTTGAAACCTTTGCCAAATTATAACATGTCCACATCTTTTTTTCCTCCATGTAACCTGTTTCCGGCCACCAATCCAGCCAGTTTAGTTTGTTTTGCTTTGTTCTCCACTTTTTTGTTCTCTAACTCTGTTATGGCTGATATTCTGTCATGTACCTCAAGAAGGGCAGATTATGCCTTAACCAAACAGTAAATGTACAAATCTGACTCCTATTTCAGGAAAAACCTTAAATTTGGTTGCCTAATGGTGTGAACTACCACTGTGATGCATTAAGAGATAGACAAGATGCTATGAACACCAAAACTTCCCATAAAATGAGAAAAACAAAGTTTAGCTCACTTTCAGTTCTAAGAGTCCTGCTATGTTTGAATACTTACCTCAGATTGCGTGTTATAAAGAAACCTAGAGCACTGTATGAGAGGAAGTTTGTGTTCCCTTGTGGGTTGAGGAGTAAAGGATAAAAGAAGGAGGTCAACCTTGAGATTTGTCTCATAAAAAGTTGATGGATATCTGTCAAGTCTTTTGTTCTCGAAGAAAGAAAAGTAAAAAGGGTTGTATTGTAGCTCATTTTAGTCTCATACTACAACTGCCTTTTACTTTCACCATATTCCCTGATATGAAGACACACCACCTACAGTGTGCATCTTGAGGAATTTTTTTTTCCTCTGACACACTTAACGCTGCCAGTGTCACATGTTGATTTGCTTTGCTGCAGCTGGAGACTTTCACGACTCCCAGGAGAAAATTACACAAATAATCAAATTATAAACCTGCTGTTGCTGAACAATAAGGCCACACAGCATTTTTCATCTGACTTCAGCAGATGTTTTCACTCATTTATTAGTTCTTTTCATTAAAAAAAACTGCTTGGCTCAAAGATCACGAGAAGACTTGTCAGTCACTCTGCTTTCAGATAGCGCCAATTGACCTCTTCCAAAGATTGCATTTTGTGCCTGAATCGTTTTGCTTTTTCCTCTCTCACAAGTTTTGTTTGTTTGGATGCTTTGTGCCAGAGGAAATCTGATCCAATGTCTAACAAATGGAAGAAAGAAAAAGAGAAAACAAGACAGCAATAACACAAAGATTTGTGTGCAGGCAATTTTGAGGCGGATTAAATAATTCATAGTGTGAAAAATCTGCTGTTGAGGAGAAAAGTGAAGTGGAGCATGTGTGTTTTCATTCATAGCCTAGATTTCTCACTACTCAATGGGAATGAAAACAGATTTACTAACTTGGAGCCTCTGACTGTGAAAGATTATTGATTTGTTTTGTAGAATATGTCACTTGTGTCTACACTGCAGATAAAGCTGAGATGTTGGAGAGCAAAGTGGGTTTTGGAAATCTGCAGTGGTCAAAAAAGTCCTCCTCAGAAAAAAAAACAACGCTTCATTTGCTGCATGTTCTCTCAGTGAAACAGATCTAAATAAAGCCAGACAATGACAGATCATCATGTGCTTTAGAAAATAGAAATGTCTTTTCTAGTTAGAGAAACCAAACTGATATGGAACTAATAATATAGTGAGGACACAGCTACATGAAAAACAAATATCTGATCTGACTAAATACAGGTAAATACAAATAGAATTGCATTTTCAGATCAATAAAGTTAGAGTTGAAGCAGTGATATGGTTAAGGCCCACGTTAGTAAAATGTCCTTGCTCGATCACCCATCATTGCATTTCACACTCTTTTCAACATTTGATTTATTCTAGTTTAGTCACTTTTCTGTCACTCTCATTTGGATAGGGTTTATAATTATGAGCACATGGAAAAAGTTTTATATATTTAAGAGAAAAAAAAAACAAGTTTAGGTATTAAAATGTAAGCCTAGGTGTGGAATAAAAAGATATGTGGGTGGCATTGTGTGTCCTCAAAGCTAACCATAGCATAACTATCATATAGCATTATTATTTACAATGAAGTTATCACAAAAGATACCATAGAGTTCACGAGAAAAATAAATTTTAAACCCCTGTTTTTCAGAGTTACTGAGCATCTGCTGTTTAAAACAAAATCATTACTCAAATTCTGCACAGCTACTCTGATACTCTCATTTTCTTTGAATCAGTAGCATCCTACTCTCACATCTACAGCAACAGCAGACTGTTCAGACATGCAGATCCAGCTCTGAGAGCAGCTCTGGTGCTTTGCCAGAGTAAATGCATGGAGCTGCAGCCAGAAACGGTCCTCAGCCCATAGCTGAAACAGATGGACTGGTACTGCACAGCAGCAAACACATAATGCAGAGTCAGAGTCGTAAATTCAATCAGAGATCCAACAAAGGTGACTGCACTGTCTGCTGGAAGCTCTCATCGATTCTGTCAAGAAGGAAAAGGTTATGGGAGACTGTTAGATAATGACATTAAAGGAAAAAAGAATGAAAAGGATAAGAAAAGAAAGACTGGCAAGAAAAACAATGCAGGGTGGTTTAAAGACTGAGCAGGATGAGACCAGCTGAAAACCCAGACAAGAGAAAATAAGGGATAAACAGCTGGAAATGAGGGACAGATTGAGGCAATTTAGATGGAAATCAGAAGGAAGTCCCTTCTATCATAAGACGCTTTCATCCTCAAAAATACAGGTTAGATCAGGCATCAGCAGAATGGAACCGGAGAGGGAAGTGTAATGCAATTTGTGGACAGAGATTTTGTTACAGAACTGATGGATCTGCAAGCCGACTGTGAGATGAGATATCGTGGCCTGTCAGTCATTATTGATGGAAAGCAGTCCCTGCAGAGGAGAGAGCACTTCTCATTTCCTCTGCCAACATTTTGCCAGGGAGTCTGGACGCACAAACCGACGCTCTCTTATGTCATGCCAACTTCTTACGATAGCATTTTCTATCTGGCAGAGTGGAAGGTTGCGAACACGGTATCCACCACCTGCTAGAGGCACATCAGGATTATCAAAGTGATGGAGCAGTGCAAGCAGGTGGCCGACAAACCGTCAAACACCCCCCCCTACTGCTAGGATGATGAATTTTAAGGCCAGTACCATACCATTCCATTTAAACCATTTACATCAAAGCGTATGCTGGTTGCTACAGCATTGGATTAGTTTTCTTCTAACAGAATAAGTGCAAAAATTTTAAATAAGATCCCATGTATGAAAGTGGTTTATGAATTGGAAAAGGAAATATTTGGTCATCTAAATTACAAATGATTTGTAATACTTTGGACATGTATATAAACTGTGTTCCTCTGAGACTAAACTGTATAAAAAGTACAAAAAAACATAAAAACCTCATTGCTAGAGAAATATTCTGTGTAAAAGAAACCAAATCTTATTTGAGTTGTAGAACTGTTAAAACCCTTCAGGTGACATTTACTGATTAAGTTTGCGCCTATGAAAATCAAAAGGCATCATAAGAGTGCTCAGACTGTAACTTAAATAAAAAGTGACAGTGTATAAGCATCTTCATGTTTTTGTGGGAATTACCGAGATATTTCAGCTTGTTGTGAGTGACATGAGAGGGCAGATTACCACCCGTAGGGACATGGCTGCTGGCTGCAGTATTTTTGCCATCACTCTGCAGTGGCTGCACAGGAATTATTCGCGAACATGTGCATTCACTGAGCCTCTGAGCAGAACAAATGCTGCAGGCATCAGATCGCTGACGGAGGTGTGTCCACATAGTCCTTGTATGTTCATTTCTCAGCATTGGCACAGTATTTATAGTGTATGTATACACACATAAATACATGCATTTTGGCTGTGTATGTGTATTATGTCACACCCTGAATGCGTATGCTTGCTGCCTTAAAGTATGTACAGTATGTGAGAATTCAAGAGCCACTGTGGCCCCTGGTTTCATAACTCAGCATGGACTTTTTTGTATCATGTCTCATGCAAAATCTTAACCATCACCTTAATAGTCTCACTATTTCCAAGCAGAGTCACTGAACGACGCATGCCCGGCCAAACCCGTCACATTGCGGGCCACAACATGACGTGGTGTTTTTAAGAAGGTTGTACCACTTGTTATTAGATAATGGTGAGAACATTTGGCACATCAGAGAGCCTGAGCTTCCACGGTGAGACGTTGGCTCATGCTGCCATAGAGGAAAAGCTACACTCTTAGAGAAACCTATGCAAAATACTTGTGTCGGGTGTCGCTTATTTGACCCTGATTGTCAACCTCTGACCTCCCAGTGGCAATAATAGGATGGAATATCATTAAAACAGAGCAAAATTGACATGTGTGAGGGGACAGGTGCTAACAAGAATTAAAAAAAACAGCTAACATTAAAGCACTCCTTGAAGAACTTTAATTAACACAAATGATAGTTAAATGTATTTATCTACCTTGTGTTTTTCTTCTGTGGTGATCCTATTCCACTGTGGCCCGGAGGACTTGCATATCGTGTTGTGAGACTGCAAACAGAGCAGAGAAGATGACGAATGTACCGTTAATGCAGTTAGAGAGGAATGAGACCAGTGGCCTGCTGAATCTTTCCTCAATCCATGTCCAAATGTAATAATGTGAGAGAGAGCAGTCATTCAGATGCAGGCAGGAGTACAGGAGACAGCCAGGTGAAAGGAAAGCAGTAGCACATGGTGAATACTGCAGCCGGGCCACATATCTTTGATTTTTCACATGATGGCCCACACATGTTTGTAACCACAAGCGTATGACTAAGTCAATAACATTTCTCAATCCATTTATACGGCCGCCGATATAAAACAAGGCAGAAAAAAGCTTTCACAAACAGCTTTGTGGTGGCATCGAAAACACACACACACACAAACACACGAGGCAGAGGTGAAGGAAATGCCCACAGCACCAGTCACAGTTAGTCATTCGCAGAGCTGGGAATTACAGTAACACTGGCTGTTCCAGGAGGGTCTTTCCATTCATGTTTAACAAGAACTAGTTACGCTTCAAGCAGAGGAGGGTTTTATACGTTTTTTTAAAAAATTTAATACATCTTGTAAACAACAAAACGTCAACGGTGACAGGAGTTGTTTATTCCCGAGCAAACTGCATGACTCCCAAACCATGTGGGTGTCCTCGTTTGTCAGAATTCAACAAATGCCTTCTGAACGTTTACCCCTAAAAAAAAGACCAAAAAACAATAGTCTGCATGTTTTATTTAGCCAGAAACAAAGCATTGTTTGTTGGAAATGTACTGATTAACAGGAAGTAAAAACCACGCAAAACAATGTTTCAGGGCTGGTCATGAGTAAATATAAATAAATAAATGAAGCAACTGTCTCTTCTGTGAATGTAAATAAAAAATGCATTAAAACACATGTGCCGTGATGAGTTGCAACATTTACTGAGTACTGAATACTGAGCAGAGAAAGCAGAATACTAGGAAAGATATGTGAAGCTAAAAAAGAAATCAGCTGGTGGAACATCTCGCAGCTAATTACATTTACTAGCAACTGGTAAATAACATGACTGAGAATAAAAAGAGCATCGCAGAGAAAGGGGGAGAGGGTCACCAGTGGATGCATGACCATGTAACATAACATTTTTAGGATGTTCTTCAATATGAAATTGCAAGACTTCCTGGATTTCACCCCTTCAAGTCCTATACATGTATTTGAGACTGGGTCTGTACTGGCTCAGAGATTCAGGGTTCTCAAAGTGAGCGCCATGCAATTCACATTTTTGACATGCTCTCATGTCACGGATTGATTTTCTCATGCAATGAAAATCAAATTCCAAACTGACGATGTTGGAGGGCAAAGACACCACCGGTGTTTACTGATCCACTGTCATGCAGGAGGCAGCTCTCCGTCCTGCAGCAGGAGCCCCTTTAGAGGCACCTGCATGTGCAGCTCTTACAGCATGCACATGCAAGCTGTGTGGACGTGCTAATCATCGCACGTTAAGATCACTGCACCAATGTCATCTGAAACAAGTCACTATTGAATAAAAAAATCTTTATTTTATCATAAATTCAATACCCAACTTGTGAGCCTAAATTTCTTTTAGGGGAACACAATTAATTACAGGATCTTCAAATGCAAATTGAAAATGGTGCTAACAGACACATGTAATCAAATCTGAATAAAATAGAATAAAACAGAAACACCACATATACACACAGAGTTCCTGTTTTTAAAGGTGCATGAGTTTCCCTCTGTACATCAAATAAGAGCAAACAACTAAAAATGAGCACGCGACCAGGAGGATGACGTCCAAGTTCGATGATTTATCTTAGAAAATGCTGACTTTCCATGAGCCAAGCTAGCCAGAACAAGCTCCCTTTTAGAAGCAGTATGAAATCCTATCTTGTTTTCTTAGCTGTACCACGATACAAACAAGCTAAATTAGTTTACAGAGCATAATTCAACTAGTTGCAGATGTTACCTTCCACTGGCTGAAAACTCATGTTTCCCAGTCAGCTCCAGCCACACAGTTAAAGCTGTCCAGCCAAGACTTGACTGATAAACTGTCCTCTGCAATGATCATGGAGACCAGCTGCGTTCGAACTGAACGACAGAGGAAGCAGCCTGCGTAGATGTGCTTTTTCCCTGACAATGAGGAACAAGTTGCTCTCTGTTTTGTGTTTGTGGGCTGCTGGTTTGGCTTCAGTGACAGAGAGTGGACAAGACAGACAATAAACTACCTATACTGGTGACTAAATGACGCACTGCAGTCATATTGAATTCTATCCTCCTTGTGTTTTCAGAGTGCAGCTTGAAATTCTACTTTTACTTGCCGGCATTTCAGCGATAACTGAACTTAAACAGAGAAAGTGCTCATTTAGCAAGCAAAGACAAGTTAATTGCCCCAGAAATTGGTTTAAAGGCAGTCGACTTTTAGAAGATTTGCATTAATCTCTCCAATGCAGGTGTACAACAAAACTGGATTGGTCTCTTCCACATACACACACCTCACTCTGGACATTTAAACCCTGTCAAAACACTATGCATTTCTAATTGACCTTGCCAGATTTCATGATGCTGTGTTATGCTAACAAGCTCCGGGGCAAGATGCAATTATAGTGACGAGCAGCCTTGTTCTTATCATAAACGGGACGTTTGTTAATGATGTCTTGCTAAATACGCTCACCTTAACACGAAAAACCAAAAAACACTTAATTTCCACACCTCGTAGCATCATTTGTGCTCTAAAACATATCCCACATGATCCTGAGCACAAACAAAAGGTGAGCTGCAACTTTAACAAAACCTACCACACACACAAATAAAATGTTTTTATGGGTAGAGATTCAATTTATTGCTGCTTTTTAAGAAGGCTTTTACCCATTTCTTTATTTTTTGCTCATATTCAGAGCGGGTTTGCCAAAGCCACTTAGCACAAGGGGGTTATCTTTAAAAGCAACGGTGTTTTGCTGGAATTTGAGATAGAATAAAATATGCATGTTGCATGCATCTCACAATAGGAACAAATAATACGGTTGAAAATTAGGGGGGTTGTGCACATCTTTCTATAACAAGGCCCATCTTTACTCCAGATATAAAAATGCAAGGCCACATGAAGGCAGTGGTATATTATATTCCTGTCTGGGACTCATAACCAAACCGCAACATTTAAGATCTTCTGTCGTTTCTGATTGAATAGAACATGCATCAACAAGGCTTCTCTTTAATGGCCCGTGACACTGCAGCACACATGCAAACCATATTGAATGCTGTCACTGTCCCATTTCATGTAAATAACATAAGTTTGAGCCAATTATACCCACAGCACTGAGGTCAGACAAACTAATGGGTTTTAGATCAATAACCGCACTCAGACCAGCGTGATGACAGCAGGTATTAAGATACCATCAGATTTGTTGCTTGAATTTAAACACGATGAACCACAGCCCAATTTCAGTGCAAAACCAACTTTACAGTAATGTTGTTGTGCAATTTTTAATACACAAAATCTCCAACATTTTAAAGACATTCAACATTATCATTTCCAATGTAGCTGAAGAGAAATGACAGTCGCATGACATTAGTCAAAGGGACTAAAACTACCTGAAAATGTTATAAGAACTGATTGAAATCAACCAATTTCTGTACAAATATCAGGTTATTTTTCTTTTCATCCTTTCAAGTTGCAATGAAATCATATTTCTGAAAGCACACAGTTATCAAACGGAGAATGTGTAAAGGAGAATTCCTGCTGGCAATGCGCAAAGACTAAATGATTACTTCAACTAACAATTCTCACCAGACACCGATTATTCATTCCCATCAAGAATCCGTTAGGGAAAAATAGGTTAAACATATTTCTACGGAAATATAAGTACAGCCAAACCATTTACCAGTTCATGATGTCAGTGGCATTAATCCATCCTCTGATCCAAACTCTGTCCCTCTGACACACACCCTATGGAAGCTATAACTCTACCTATGAGACGGCTCAGTCTTGGCCAAGCTGTTAGCTCTCCCATATGGCAAACGACTCTTCCTGACGCGAGACACGGCGGTTGGCAGGCGTGAGGAGCGCCATACCAGGGGGTCAATTTGTTCGCCCCGGGACATGATGAATTAAAGAGGGAGGAATTGCTGCGCCCTGCCAGGCTCGGGCCCCTTTTGCCTTCTAGAGCACTGAAAGCCTCCCGTGGCTCCGGGCTGTCTCATTCTGTCCAATGGGGAGTCCCCTTTAAAAGACACACACACAGAGTCACACACATCTCATCCACCAGTCAGGCCAGCAGGTGCTGTCTATAGAAAGCTCCTCAAACCACAACTCAACATGTGGAGCATGTCAAATGTGAGCTGGAGTATCTGTCTATGCAAATCTGCCGGAGATCAGAGATAAGATCAAAAGCTGGAACATTTATGCAGCTCAAACATCAGTAACTCAGACAAGCTAAATATTACATGAACCAGCCAGTTTGAAACAATGTGAATGAAAACTTTATGAATAGATTTTATTAAATTTTGTTATTTCAAAGTTGGGGGGCATGGATGGTGAGAGGCTTGCATCAGCCAGCTATGAAAGCTCAAACAAACAAAGAACATTAACTAAAAAGTTTGAGGCTATGATGCTCTATTGCCCCGTTTCCACTGAGCGGGTCGGTACGGGTCGGGTCGCTATTTTGAGCGTTTCCATTGTGGAAGCAACCCATTAAACCGACCCGTTCCGGACCATTTATGGCCCCACTTCAGTTGTGGGTCCATCGAAAATGGAACGGTAGGGTTTGGGCGGAGCTGCTGGCGTCACGCAATACCACGCATTGATTCGCGGACAGAAACAAAAACAAAACAACTCACAAAGCAGCGACACAAACTCCGTCGGTCCACACTGGAAATAAACAATAAAAAA
>JAVQJG010049007.1:0-12785 GCA_036024015.1 Craterocephalus amniculus
ATCTGGATCAGGAAAACTAGGAAGGAGACCACAAAGACCCGGGTATCAATCTGACAAGGAAAACCAGGAAAGAAACCACAAAGACCCGTGCTTAATCTGGATCTGTGAAACCAGGAATGAGACCACAAAGACCCCGTCTTAATCTGGATCTGGGAAACCAGGAATGAGACCACAAAGACCCGTGCTTAATCTGGATCTGGGAAACCAGGAATGAGACCACAAAGACCCTGGCTTAAACTTGGAACAGGAGGACCAGGAAGGAGACCACAAAGATCTCTGGTCTTTGGGGTTTCCTTCCTGGTCCTCCTGGTCAAAGATGGAGGAAGAACCATGAAGAAGACCATGAAGACCCGGGCTTAATCTGGATCAGGAAAACCAGGAATGCAAACACAAGACCCGGGCTTAATCTTGATCAGGAAAACCAGGAAAGAAACCAGAAAAAACCCGGGTTATAACCTGACCAGGAAAACCAGGAATGAGACCACAAACACCTGGTTTTTATCTGGATCAGGAAAACCAGGAAGGAGACCACAAAGACCAGAGATCTTTGGGGTTTCCTTCCTGGTCCTCCTGGACCAAGATGGAGGAAGAACCATGAAGACCCGGGCTAAATCTGGATCAGAAAAATCAGGAAGGAAACCAAAAACAACTTTGGTCTTTGTGGTCTCCTTCCTGGTTTTCCAACGATCTCTGCTAAAATTTTACAGGACGGAGTTGAAGTTTACAGTGAAACCAGGAGACTGGGAAGGAAATGCTGTCTTCCTCCACGGATTGACCGGTCGTATCAGGTGTGCTCAGATCCACCACACACTGTGAAAAGGTATCAGCGGCTCACAAAGCTTAAGTCTGGGCTGCAAACGGGCTTCTTTAAAAAGGGGGAGTCATCTCAAACCTTGTGATGAAACCAACTCCTTCCAAACCAACGTTCATTCTCAAACAGCTCATCACTATTTGCTTATAATTGTGTTTTTCTTTCTTTCCTCTGAGGTAAAACCACTCCTGTTGTTCTACAATGATGCCCACAGTCACGATGGCTGGATGCCGCTGGGGCAACTGGGCGATGAAAGATGGTTTCCCCTGAAGATTACATCATGCCGCTGGAGTTTTGTGTCTGCATGGAGGCATTAAGTAGAACATAAATAAACATAAATAGTAGGCAATTTTTGAAGAAATAAAGATGCTTTTCTATTTTGTGTATCTTGAACGGTCTCTGCATATTATCAGTAGTTACTTGAAGAACTCTGGAAACATGTGGAAAGTTTAATAACTAAAATTTAATGTTACTACCAGATAATTGTTTCATCAGTTCGTATTTTGTCTCTGTTCTGTTACAAACTTTCAACAATTAAAACTCGCTCTACCAAAATCCTGCTTTTCTGCCGTTCCTGATATTTTACAGTCCGAGTCATTCTTATCCAGCATATGTGGAGGACCATTAGGACCTGGATGTACACCTGGACCAGCTGCAGGACCACAAACACCCAGATTGGAACCCAGACCAAGTGCAGGATCGGGGTAAGACCGCGAACCAGGTGGAAGACCCAGATGTACACCTGAGCCAGCTGGAGGCCAATAAGACCTGGGTTTGAACTAGAGCTGGGCAAAATATTGAGATTTTCAGATATACTGAGACTTTGTCATAAGATTCAGAATAAGGAAATATAATTTATATTCAGTTCGATTGTTTTGAGTAAAAGTTTGCACAACTGTATCTTTGTTATGGTCATTAAAAAGTATTTTTCGTTATTTTAATACACATATACTTTAATTTCGGTCAAGTATTTTATTTCACATGTGCAAAACCGCATTTAGCATTCAAGGCCGTAAATTTGAACCCTCTCCTCTGTTACTTGACCCAAATAATCTATACTGAGATATATATCGTGATTAAGGAAAAAATTATCACGAATGAAAATTGGTTCATATCGCCCAGCCCTAGTTTGAACCTGGACCAGCTGGAAGAGCCAGGTGTAACCGTGGACCAGGTTGAAGACTAAGAGGGCCCTGCTGTTAATCTGAACCATCTGCAGAACTACGAGGATCTGGTTTTGAATGCAGACTAGACACAAGATCAGGCCTGGGAGTATAACTGGACCAGCTGCAGCACCACAAAGACCCAGGCTTTAACCTAGACCAGGGCTGGACCCAGGTATTATCCTGGACCAACAGCAGGACTAAGAGGATCCTGTTGTCAGTGCCGACCAGGTGGTTTAAACCTGGACCAGTCAGGTATATCATGTACATTCAATAACAATCAGCAATGATTTAAACATTTTATTTTAGTTTTTTTAAAGAATCCAGATCAAGAGGAGATTTTAAAGATAAATTTCTTCTCGTCCAGTCTTCCATGCCCTGTATACAGTAAGTAGCAGGATTGTTGTTGGCTTTTAGTTTGGTCACAGTTCATGCTAAATCTTAAAATGTTTGTTGAACCATTCCTACCTTAGCCCTCTCATGTTATTCAAAAGTTATATTTACACTAAGGATGGGCATAACTAATTGATGAATGAGTAATCAATCGTTAGGATTTTAATCGATTGTATTATCTTTTAATTGATTAATCAAATGCATCTTTAGACTTGTGCTGAAGTCGTATATAACAGCATATTTTCTAGTGTAAGCAGTGAAATAATCCCATTTAACCAAAATATTTTAATTGTATTGTAATATTGTAACAAAATAAGGAGACACATTATTTTTTTCTACTTAAACTTCATCTAAATATAAGCTATAAATATTGAATTTTAACATAGAAATAATAACGATTAATTGATAATCGATCGTTAATTCTCCAGATAATCGATTAAGACAATTTAATCGAATGCCCATCCCTAATTTACACTATTAGTTACTTTCAATAGACAGAAAAACATCTTTGCATCAAGAAAATCCAGAAGATTCTGACAGTATAGTGACTTTAAGGTCTGTAAAAATATGAAAAAACGTTAACATGCAAACACCTTTTTCTGTTGGAATCAGGAAACCTTGATAATCCAGTATTCTAATTTCTGTAACACTTCAGTAATCAGTGTGTGTTATTGTGTCTGTGCTTCTCAGTTCTTAAAATCTCACTTGTTTACATACAAGACTTTAATATTAAATGCAACACCTTATTTATTTAAATTAAATTTAATGCTATTTTCTACTTAAAAGGAAATCCTGTGTGCAACTTTTAGATTGTCAAACTGACATTGATACTGGGGGGCTCCAGTTAAAATCTTGCCTTGAGCTCCAAATTGATCAGAATGGATGTTATTGCCTAAACTCAACCAGAAGTCATTACAGTGTTTCAGTAAAATGACTGAATACAACCAATTATTTCAACTAAAAGCAGCCAAATAACCAGAGTAGAGAATTTCTTTTTTTAAGTTGATTAAATAGATTTTGCTATAGCTGAAAATTTCTGCTTGTTCTCAGCCAGAATCAGTGAGAACAGATTGATTTTCTTTTTTTCCCACTCAAGGTAATCAGAGTTTGGTCACGTCCTTGTGAATTCCAGCATAAACATTTAGAAACCCTGAGTTTTCAGGCCTGCAGACCCTGGCTCATGTTTTTCTGCTCAGTACCGATAAGCCTGAACAACAGGAAGCTATACAACAAACAGAACCATTAAGTCTCTGAGTCTTAATGGATGCACCAACTCTGTATAGCAGCAGGGCTCACAAATTACATTCCATACATTACTACCTCTGAGACACAGCTGATAAAATCTGCTGCTCTTCTTAAAGGAGGAGGCCGACAAAATAAGGAAACAGTTTAGACTAATTTGGGGGGTTTTATTAGAGGTTTGGTCTGGAAAGCCAAAGCCCCCCGAGAACCTGCGGACATGTAGATTTCTGATGGGATTTTTGATTTACAAACAGGAAGGAAAATAAGAAAAAGTGAGGATGATCAAAAAAAACCCATGTAGAAGCACAAAGTTAAAATAGCAAGTAATCACACAAATTAAATGCAAAGACTACAAAAAAAGTAGTGCAGTGATATAACCACAAGGCACAAAACAGCAAAATAAACTAAACAAATAGTTGTAAAAAAACCACAAACATCAGACATCTAATGATAAAAGTTACCAAAAAATGCAAAGAATATGTACAAAACAGTGTCTACATTTAGATTAAAGGAAAAGAAACGGCTACATAGAAGTACAAACCAGCAGGACCAACAAAGGAAATAAACAAATAGTTTTGAAAAGAAAACCGCAAACACTGCAGAAAGCTTATTAGAGAACAGACAAGCCAATATGAGGAACAAAAAAAAAAAGAAATGAAAAAATCCTTAATATTGATCATGTACCATCCAGACCAAAGTGGAGGAAACCAACTACAAATAGATGTAGAATAACTAAAAGTAATGCAACAATCTAAAAAAAAAACACTCGTAAAATTAATAAGATTAGATTAAAGCAAAAATAAAATAAAATGAAGTGAAAACATCCATAACAAAGGAAGAAAAGACTTAACATTTAAATAGACTAATGTAAATGATTGAAAAGTGCACAAAAATACATATTTTTGTGTTAAGATCAATCACCACCTTATGAAGATGTAATACATTACAACCTTTTTTTGAAACCTGATGTAAAGCATAAAAACTCTGAAGCAAGGCCATTTGTCTGTGAGCTGATTTCTGTATCCATCAGCTGCAGATTATTGATCATTGTCTCACATTGGATCAGTCACACTGTTACTGACTGCAGGATTTATGCATCTGGAGAAGAGATGTGAGCCTCTGCTGCCACCTAGTGGTGTTTTACCATACAGAGAAGTAACTGCAGCTTCTACTAAAGCAAAACAGGTTTGTTTTGTCTTTTTATGGTTATTTTACATCCTTTTGTTCATTTTTTGACTTCCAGCTCTGGTTTACTGGGGCTAGACTGGTGGTGGTATACTGGATCCTTGTGGCTAACTCCACGATAGCTGGGCTCTGTCTCAGCCTGAACTGAGCCCTTCCTCTTGAATGCAAGGTAGGTTTATTTGTGTAACACGTTACATGCACAAAATAAAGTGCTATCTATACACTAGAAGCATTACAGCAAGGTGCTATTTTTTGGCCAAAGTTTCAGATGGGTTTCAGTACATGTGAAAAAAGAATATTTTTCAAGACCCATAGAAATTATATTTAGCTGTAGGAAAAAATTACATTGCTGTGCCAAATAAGTAGACACTTTGTGTAATGAATAGTATAACAATGAATAATACTTTGTTATTCTTTGGCCCCTTCTACACTTGTCTTCTAAATCATTCTTAACCTTCCGTCAAAGAAAGAGAAAAATCTGCTGTCACGGAATTGAGATGAAACTGCCAAAAGTAATAAATAAAATATTGAAAATCATGACATTGTTTTTGAATTGTGCTTTAAAAAGTATAATATACATTACTTTACTTTTATTTAACAATAATTTGAGGCGATCACTGATTTATGCACCTGTATTTTGGCCCACTGCCATCAGCAAAGCACTCTCATTATACTGAACCATATTGTTTGTTTTTTATTATTTTTCCAACTCATTAAGATTAAAGAACAATGTCTTAGTTTATTGAATTATAATTAAGCAAATTTATAACTATTAAAACTATCATTTTTAACTACTATGATTTATACTATACTTTTTTCAGTCTCCAGTTATTAGAATTGTTATTAAGAATTTAGCCTTTTCTTTAATGGAAGGGTGTGAATCATTTTGCAGACAACTATATACAGTATTATGGAATAATTTTTTTTTTAAAGTACAAAATGAAAATAAAGCACTTGTTTAAGTGGGTCCTAGCCTTCCTTATTTAATACTCTTCAATACTAATACTTCCACGATTATTTTATTACTTACAAATGTATTAATGTTTTGTCGTAGAGGCAAGGCGTAACAACATCACTGAAAAATGTACGGGTGTAGCATTTTAATTAAGTGTCAAAACCCACATCTTCAACAGAAAATGGCTGTAAATCTTTAGCAACAAGGACTCCCTCAGCATTGGTAATTTTTTCATGCTGAAGAGGCTGGAAGGTCTGTTTGAATCGGATTGCTCGACTGTCTTCAAGAAGTGTTATATCTGTACACTTACGGAGTAGATACTTATGTATTAGAAACATTTCAACTCATTATCAATCCATGATGCACTACTTCCCCTCACAGACCTCTTTCTAAGCACAGCATGCTCATCAACAAGCTTCACAAATCTATTCATGAAGATTTTCAGAGAAATATTTGTATCATTCTCTTGCTATAGATCAAACCATTTTAAATCTTTTACATCATTAACAAAGAGGGCAGCATTAAATCCTTCTTGTGCCCAGAATACCTCCAAATGGAGGCGTCCAGGAGGCATCCCAACCAGATGCCTGAGCAATATTAATTGTCATGAATATATTTTGTATAAAAATCTTTCATTCAATTAAAGGGGAAAAAAAACCTCCCCCGCAGAGTTATTTTCGATTCAGAGGCTAAAAATGGTGACATAAATATGATAGCTGTCATGTATGTGGTAAAGTATCATTTTAAGAAAATTAATTATTTTATAAAGTGATTAGAAACAAATAAAAACAGCTTATATTTATATATTTATTGATCTGTAATTTAGGTACAACTTGGAAAATAAAAATAACCTGATTAAAAACATGCATTCCTGTAACTTCAAAGATGAAATGTACATATATAGACAAACAGTATGCAGATCCATATATTTCACCTTTTATTTTCAGCTTCAGAAGACCTCAAATTGAAAACTCAGAAACTTTGAATATTACTTGAAAGCAATAAAAAAATGGATTTTAAATACGAAAATGTCAGGCCTCTGAAAGTAAAATATTACATCTGTAATTTTCCCTTTTTATTTTAAACTGTCTGAATAACAAAACTTTTCTAGCATTTTCCATTTGGTACCTGTAGTTACTGCAGCTTTCAGGGAAGTTGTACTATCACATTTAGCCACAAGGTGGAGACAAAACCTCATGATACGGAACTTTTTTCTATTTTAATTAGCAGTTTGTGGCGGAAATGTTTGTAATGTCCACTGTGACATGTGTAGCTGACCCAATCTGATGAGTTTATACTGTTCAGATATTTGGGTTTTATGTCTGTGTTCATATTAGCTTGATTAAAAAGGAAATCTCCAGGCAAACTAATAAAATCTAAAAGGTAAGTCCACCGTCCGCTGCGAAACAGTGGCCGCCTCAGCTGTCAATCACGCATTTAGCCCCGCCCCCTGCGCGGACACACCCATTCCCTCTCACCGGCTGTTTATTTTACGGTATTTGGCATTTTCTGCACGTGCGGTCTGCCGGTGCGTGCTGCGCGCGCCGCGTGTGTAAAAGGTTACGGCGGGGTGAGGAGAACATCAAACACCGATGCTCGGTCTGCTGTCTGTCTGCTGCTTCAGTGTGTGTGTGGGGTCCAGCCGGCGCATGTGTACCAAGTGGGCGTGTGCCCGATCATCCCCTCCTTAACCGGTGCACGAGCGTGCACGCGCAGGGGTTTGATTCAAGCTTTGCACACACGAGGTGAATCCCACTTTTTATGGTATTTTTTCTTTTTCTTTTTTTTAATCTTCTGTTTTATCAGCTGGTTGCGGGTCCACGCGGCGGTGGTTGCGCGTGGGTAATTTCTCTCAGAGCGCGCGTGATTCCCCTCCCATCTCCTCCCTCCTTTTCCTCCTCCTCCTGCTCCTCAGCGTGGAGGTTGCGAGGCCACTACACACTGTGTTGTTGCGGCATTGGATGGATGTAACGAGCATGTGTGCGGGTGAAGCCTCGGGCGGAGGGAAATAAAGCGGATTTATTAATTTTTTGTTTTTAATTTTTATTTTTTCTACCCCCCCTTTTCCATCTCTACCTGAAGATTGTCACCTCCATCCTGGCGACATGTCAAACTCCAACAAAAGCAAGAAGGACAAAGAAATCCTCGCAGAATACGAGAGCCAAGTGAAAGGTGAGCCAAACCATTTAATGTTTCTCTCTGCAGTCACACCCACCTTTTCACACCTTTTTTTTAATTTTTAATTTTTTGTAAGCGCCTGCAAACCAAACCGCACACACTCACACACCTGTCTGCCCCTCGTGCTCAGCTCTCATGCCCATGCATTGCATCCGTACAGGGTGTGTTTGCACTTGCACGGGAGCTGACACCTCACCGTGAGACGTCAGGATTTCTGGGTTCATCCTGAGTGCTGCATGGCGCCTCAGGGAGGAGGAAGAGGAGGGGTGTCTGTTCTGTGGAGCCCCTTAAAAATCTCTCATTTGATGTGTTTTTTTGTTTTTTGTTTTTAAGCTCAGACCTCTCTGGGAGATGTGTTATTGGTATTCCTCAGAGACTACAACTGCAGCGTTCACCTGAGCGAGCGCCCAGGTTGTGGTACCATGACCGTTCGTTAACCTTCTCTCCTCCTCTTCGGGCGCCATGGTTACCATCACCTCTGCTTGTGCGAGACGCCGTCATGTTTCGATGACCTTTTGTGAAAACTCTCATTTTCATCCTGTGACAATCATCTCATCCGCTCAAAAACGTCTGACCTTTAACGGCGTGACACCTCATTGGATCACCTGCACCAGCGGCAGCTTCGCCTCCTATACATCCGTCCTCCTCACACTTGTTCAGCTACGCCCACAGCATCTCTGCTGTTATCAATTTCTCCCTGAAAGGCTTTTTCTTTTTCCAGAGAGAGAGGGAGGGGAGGCATTTTCATTCAGAAATGATGTGTTTCTTCTCTCTTTCTTGTGCTGTCCTGCTTCCTGCACAATGAATCGACACAAACTGAGTGATTAGATTTAATGGAGAGTATCGGAGGTGTGTGTCGTTCTTGTGTGTGTGCGTGTGCATGTGGCCCTTTGCTCTGGCGTCCTGCCAAGACACACTCGGGGATGCCCTGCATTGTGATGACTGCCCGGATGAAGCCGCCGCTCCTCCTCCTCGCTCCTCCGGCTGTCCGGCTCTCACTGCGCCCGTCCTCTCCTAACGTATAGATTCACTGTTGTAACTATGTGCTTCCCAAGTCTGCCTCTCTGCTCTGCCTCCTGATTGGTCGATGCAGGAGGTGGTGTGTAATGTATACACGGGAGGTGGGGTCCGCTCGGCGAGGTGAGGTGAGCCTGCCGGAAAGGTAGCGGGGAGATTATGCACAGTGCTGACGATACATATTTGTACGGATTGAACTGAGCGTGCTCCTCATGTCGGGCTGTCGCCTCCTCTGTCTGAATGAAGGATTTGAGGATCCTTTTAATGAGAAAATGCTAATGAAAACTGGGCAGGGGGGGTGGAATAAAAGGGGCTCTGCAGGGGGAAAAGAGAGGCAGAGATGAAGTGATTCCTGCAGCCGCTGCAGCTCTTGTTTGTTTTTTTTTGCATCCGTCTGCATGCAGGTGATTAGTGTCTTTATCTGCATACCTGCCCGACAAACCGATGCAGAGACAGACAGCAGGCGGAGACGGATAATGAAGTAACCCTTCAGTAAGGGAATTATCTGGAGGGGCCAATTTGAAGGCCCTGATCGGCGTGTTTGTTAATGATCTTTCATTTCTACTTTAACCTCTTGTCCTTGAACCTGGCCACACCGTCTGCTGCTCAGTATCGCAAATGAGGAAGTTTCGATAAAGCTTTGTGAATCAATATCAGCATCAAATGTCTTTAATTCCTCTGTGAAGAGAGCTTTGTGCCGTTCCAGCTTCTTTAAGGCCCAAGATGGATTAATTGCTTGTCTGATAGCATCAACAAACCCCTGATTGGTGGTTTTTCTCTCCGTTAACCAGCTGTCGGTCGTGTTGCTTCCATTCTTCTCTCCTCTGTTTTCCATTCTTGTTCGGTTGTTTGGTGCACAACTATTTGTGGCAGGTGGTTCTGGCATCCTGGGAACTTTCCACAGTCCTGCGAATGCATTTTGTTTCTGTGTGTAATCCAAACCGACTCTGTGATGTTGGGCTCATGGCCCCACGATGAGTTCAGACCATCTGTTCAAAGCCTTCTTGTTCCAATTCCATTTGGATATTTGCATATATATCTTCCTGAGTGTGCAAATGAACTCGCCTAAAAGGCCAATTTGTAGGATGTGGAGGAGTTTACCATTTATTTTCACAATAACTGATCTGAAGGCAGTTCAAAGTTGCACTATGTAGCTTTCTAACCTTAGAAATAAACGTTTCTGACTTATTTTGATGACACAGTTAGATTTATTGTAACTTGAGCACTTCACACGTATCATGTCAGCATCTAGATGCCACCACGTTATGAACATTATGATTAGTTAAAGAAACGGTAGAGGAAAGCAGTGTGGGAAGTAATGAAAAAGAGACAAGAATCATCGAGATCAGACTGACTTTTACTGGCTGGAAAGCGCTCAGAGAAGCTACTGGATGTAAGATGGATGCTGCCCAAGTTCAGTGGTGCTTCTTTAAAGATAAATTTATATCTAATTCATGGAAAAAAGTCATCAAGATCAGGAAACCAAAGGTTTAATCCACTGTCTTGAGAATGTGCTAAGAGACATAAGGGAGGAAAATCGCTTTTTTAAAAGAAGAAATTTCAAGCAGAACCTGAACCATGAACAGCAGCCGTCTGTCTAGACTGGTTAAGGTTAGAGAGGACGGAAAAAGAGAGCATCACATCTACGTTACTTTAAATCTGTTTTCCAAATCAGCATATAATCCATCAACTTCTGCACCGCACTTTGTCGCACACACACACACATTTTCTCATTAAAGAGACCATCTTTTGATGGATAACATCTCCGTACTGCATCATTCTGCCGAGTAATTAATGAATCTTCATCACCAGCATTTAGAGAGGCACAAAAAAGACGGAAATCAGACATCTGGGAGCCAAACAGTTATTTCCTCGCATTTTTTTCTGGTCAATCATTGGATTTTTAACATGACAAAACAGGGGCAACCAAACCAAAGGGGACATCTCTGCCTCAAACAGGACCAGTGGAAGATTCGTCTTGTCTTTCTGCAGACTGATTAATAGACTGGCTGATGGATTGGAGCGGTTAGTTTTCTTTTTTTGACACATCAGCATCGACAGATGAGATCAAGGCTAATTAAAAGAGGAGAAAAAGAATGAAGACCCTTTTCCATCGGGGAGCAACCTTGTCAGAGAGGCTTTTGTTGAACATGTGTTTCGAAGCTGCTGCAGTTTCTGCACAACATAATACATTTATATCAGTGTTTTCACTGTTCCCACCCACTGCCTTCTTATTTAACACAGTGCTGCATGCTTCTTAGCTTAATATGATGTTTTATGACAAAATGACGTCAGGAATCTCACTACAGGAGGGCAGAGTTTTGTGCAGTGCTGCAGTTTTTTTTTTTGAAAAACAGTTGCTGTGTCATCAGATGAAGTATAAGATCACTTTTCTTTAATCAATAACGGCTGTGCTGTTAATGTGCTGCTATTAAAGTCTGACAGTAAAACACTGTTAAATAGAAAAGTGATACTTCCGTCTCTTTGTTTTACACAATCTTTGCATGCTTGCCAATTCATTTAGTCATGTAGACATGATGAAGAGTGTCTGAGGTTTAGACTGAGCATCAGAATGAGGTAAAAAAAGGGGATTTATGTGTCTTTGAACGCTGCATGGTTGGTACTCTGCGTATTTACCCGGATTTTCTCACGTATCCATCTCTAGTGTTTGAGAAAATATCCAGTTGTTGATGTCAGAGGAGACTGGGCAGACTGGTTGGAGACGATAGAAAGGCAACAGCAAGTCCAATAATAATATAATAAGTCCATGAGTCCAAGATGGGCTCCAGCAGCAGAAGACCACACCGAGGTCCCTCCTGTCAGCTAAGAACAGGAAACAGACTCACCAGAACTGGACAAACTGGTGTGATGAGTCAGAATCTGCTGGAAGCATCATGAAAGCATGGATCCGTCCATCTTCTTGTCCCACTTTGGGACCCTTAGATCCAGCATGGCCTGGTTTAAGCAGCACAGCCTACCTGAGTATTGCTGCTGACCATGTCCATCCCTTTCTGAGCCCAGTGGAGCATCTTCTGATGCTACTTCCTTCAAAATCTCTCTGTTGGATCTGTGTCACAAGAATTAAGACAGTTATGAAGGTAAAAAGTTAGTCCAACTGGTATGAGGAAGATGGACCTGATTAAGTAGCTAGTGTGGATTCATACACCACAGTAATGTGGCAGATTTATGGAGCTTTGTATGCTTGCGTTGGGAATGTAATGCTGCAGTTGAGATGCATGCATGTCAACATAAAGTTAGATCCCATACATCCTATTCTACACATCCCATAAGGAAGTGTTTGCCTTTAACGCTTGCATTTTGGGATTCATTCTGCACAAATACCTTTAACTTGAGCCTCAAAGTAGGTAACGAACCAACAGAATACTTTTCTGATAATGCTGATGGTCATGTTATTAATGAGAAGTTAATGTTGGCTGCACCAAACAGGCGCAGCTTCACTGATTTCTTCCCATACTTAAGCTCCTTGTTCATCATTTAAATATTCCCTTTTACTAAAGGAGGTTGAGACTTTTAGAGGTGCCGTGAAAAGCTGTTGAAGAGAGGGAGATATTATTATTTTCTTCATAGAGATTAAAATAACTAATCTTGTTTATTTCTAGTTGCACAAAATGAAAGCAGTTAAAATCATGTTACTGCAGGAGCTGGCATTTTCCAGCAGTACTCCATTTCAGACCAAAGCTGTGCATATAATCTCACCATGGAGCTTAAAGGAACTATACCTGATATTATTTTAATCTTTCTAAGAAAAATGGTTTTCTACGTGGTATAGTATGTGGTAAAAGGGGTAATTTCATTACAATTAACGACTCATTGATTGCGC
>JAVQJG010049008.1:0-39877 GCA_036024015.1 Craterocephalus amniculus
GTGTGTGTGTGTGTGTGTGTGTGTGTGTGTGTGTGTGTGTGTGTGTGTGTGTGTGTGTGTGTGTGTGTGTGTGTGTGTGTGTGTGTGTGTGTGTGTGTGTGTGTGTGAGTGATAGAGAGGTAGAGGAAGGTGGAAGCTATGATGGGATAGCTGCAGTGTTGAGCTAGTAGACCATGGTAGGAGCCAAGAAAAGCTCTGTTGAGTCAGAGAGAAGGCTGAGGGGTGTTACAGTTCATCAGAAGAAGTTGACAGTCTGAGAAGTGGGGCGGGGTGGGGATGGAGTGGGGGGGTAAATGAGCACCAGAAACAAAATTCCAATGTTGCCCATTATGTTGAGGCAAAAATGCAGAATAATCAAATCAAGTCTAAATCAAACATACGATTCAGACATTTTTTGGAGATTTGAGTAACATGAGTCATCTTTTGCTCTCTCATATTTAACCACATGCTTCATCTGATGACTATAGATGACAAGCAACGGTCAAGATCTGTGCTGTTATACATTCATTTGTAAGTAACACAGTTGGTTTTCTCTCTAAAGACAAAATAAAGTGTTATTTATGATCTGAAAGTCTGTAAAAATGAAAAAATTAATTCCCAGTTTTATTCTAAACTTGAAGTGTCCGTGTCTTATGTGTTTTTTGGGTTATTAGGTATCATGACTAGGGATGTAACGATACTCCGAAATAAAATCCGTTCAAACTGGTTTAAATTGCAATCGATGTAGAAACAAGAGTTTTGATTTGCATGTAGTTCAAAACAAAGAAAACTTATTTTGTTCATAAAAAGATTTGTCATCATTTCCATATCTATAAAACTTATTTGTTCAGTCTTAAGTTCTGTTAGTACAACAGGCAATAGAAGGTCACAGTTTTAAACCAGAGAGAAAAAGCAAAAATAAGAAAAGGACAATTCATTTGGCCATAAAATAATCAAAATAAATTTTGTTGGAAAAAAATCTTAAAAAATCGAAATCGAAAACTTAAAATTGAGAATCGAATTGAATCGTGGCTTGAGTAAATCGTTACATCCCTCATGATGACCCATTTGGTGTTCATGTGTGACACAGGTATTGTCAGCAGAGGGTGCTGTTCACTGCATATCAACTAAATTAAATTGCTGCACAAGGATGCCTCCGGATATCCAATTTATCAATAGTGGGGAAGGTGAGAAATCTGGGTCAAACAACCCAAACACTTGCAGACACATTTAAATTGAATCGTACACAGTGCAAGCCGCTGCACTGTTGCAACCCCCCCTCCCATGTGCCTTTGAAACAAGGCCATCTCAGTTACTTGCCTGTGTGATTCACACCCGTTCACGTCTACACACGCGCGCGCACTTGCAGAGCATGCTGTGGCAGGCACTCTAAGTGACGAGTGATCATGCTGGTTTATAATGGGATGCTAATGGGGACTGGCACGGCTTACAAGCATCGCACAGCCACATACAGAGAAAGAGAGGGAGCTCACACCGAATAACATACATGTGCTACTCTCACACAAAGACGCGGGGTCTCCTGACAAAAGATCCCACATCAGTGCGCACGTGTCACATGGACGATTTTGAGCTTCCATGGAAAACTAGGGGCGATGTGGTGAAGAGGTGGAAGGCTGCGGACTGGAGCATGAGGTTTAAAAAAAATTTGTGAAAATTTCACACTTTGGACACACTCGCGCGCGCGCGCTGCTGCTGCTGGAGTCCAGCACAGAAATGAATCGTCATCAGTGGCATTGCTGATGAGTCTACGTGGTCAGCCAGACAAATTCATTTGGATTGCTGAGCGCAGTCTGGTCGGTGCCAAGAGTGATGAGCGGCGCTGCTGGTGGGGTGGTGGTGAGGGGGACACACTGGGTTCTAATGTAAAGCTTTGGTGAGCATGCTCATGCACTCCAACACACATGACGTAGAGCCAAAAGACTGGCACACACATCAAAGAAAGCATATGGAGTGCTGTTTCATTGGCGCTCTTCACCAATTTCCTCTTACAGAAGAAGGCTGACGAAAGAGCCAGCCATCTCCTCCACACAGCGCAATCAGACGGCGCATCTCAAATCCACAATTCACCGCACACCGCTTTTTGAGGGGTTGCCATAGAAACTCTGCTGGGTAGTAGCGGGCAGAAAATGAGAGGAGATGAGCGGGGCTATTTCCCCCTCCACCTCTCTCTCTGCCTCAATGCCACCACATTTTGTCCTCAGAGTGACTGTATTATTTTACCGCCCCCCCTCTTCTTTTTTTCTTTTTTGTTTAGCATAGAGCTACAACGCAAGAACACGTGAGGTTGCCTATCGCAGTAAGGGGTTGCAACAGTCATTTCTGTACTACAACCACTGCTTTTCGTGCCTTATATAAATAATGACATGCGTTGCTTCTCGATTTATTTACAATTACAATAGCATTTAACCTGTTTGTGTGACATGTTCTTAAGTTTAGGCATGAAGATTGTGCCTGTGAATCCTGTCAAATAGCCGCGTGGATCGTCCTCCGAAATATTTTGATGGAGGAAAAAAACATTAAATATTGTGAAATTTGTCAGCATGTGTGTGACATCTCTTGTTGACTGCTCTGAATCAGCTGGGCTTCTTCCATCAAGAATCTACTACATAAGCTCAAATCATGCCAATTTAAATACTCATGTGATATAATGATTGAGTTGACATGCAGCTGAGCTTGAAGCTCCTATGCACTCTTCCCCTCCCCTCTGTGTCCTGTTATGAGGAGGAGGGGAGCTGAGCCTGTCAGTTTCTTTCTTTTTCTCTGTTTTCCCTCTCTTTTCCTCTTTCTGTGTCAGTTCTCTTCTTTCTCTGCCGCCTTTCATTGATGAACAACCTGTCAGCAGCTCCTGTTTGTAGAATGCTGTGAATGCTCTGCATGAGACTGAGTGATATACTCCCTTTCCCTTTTCCCTTCCCATTATACGAACGTCTCTATGAGTGTTTTAGTAGAGAATCTTTGTTTCTCATTAGCGTCTAACCCAAATTTAGGGATTTGCCTTCAGAGATGCGGGAGAAGGATGTCTTCACTTTGCTTCACTGGGTACAATGATTCCTCTCTGAAACTCTTTTCGCTTGGCGTTACGCTGTGTTCCTTAAATCAGAGCTCTAATGAGCCAGTGGCCATATTAGCTCCAGCGCAGATACAGCCACGCACAGTACTTTCTGCCAGGGGGCTGCAACGTTTTCCAGTCCACTGGACCTCCAAGTCGCCTGCCACCCTACCCTTTCCCCTCCCCACTTCCCCCTCCCAACCTCCATAATGGTGCATGAGACACCCAGAGAAGAATTCTCCTAAGATAAATGGCAGATGAGGTTCCCTTCAAGCAAGACAGAAATTGTGTTTCTTCTGTGGTGGCAGCAAAAAGAGAAGTCAAGATTTTGTTTTGTGATGGATTTATGATGGAACAAGCTTTCCTCTGGGAAAAATGTTATGGGGGAGAGAAGGTCTGGTGCATACCCCCAAATGCCTCTACCACAAAAAATCTGGTTCAAGGAGGCTGTAAAAGGAGTATATATTGATATATTGCCACTGGCTTACTTTAAAGAGGTAACTAATAATGATAATAATGATAATAATAATAATGATAATAATAATAATAATAAAATTAATTAGAAGAAGAAGAAGAAGCTATGGATTAAGTAAGGAATTACTGTCTGAACTAAATAATTTGTATCTGTATGCCTCAGTATGAACTGCAAATTAAAATTGTTTTTAAATTTCTCTCCTCTTCCAAACACACAAAGACATATTTTGGAAACGGTCAATGTCTCTCTCTCACACTTCACAACATATAACCTTCAAGAGGAATCCAGCGCCTCCCAGATTTTGGACTCAGCATGGGATGTGAGTAAAACAAAATGCAGTTCACTTTAACATTACATATCAGAAAATGAGCGGACAGAAAGGAGATCACAGATTTTGACTGACACTTAAATGTCAGTATTCAGTTTATGAAAACAAGATTCAGGCAACAGAAAGTACCAGGCAGACAATGAGAGTGGCATTTATGGTCAAAATCTTAGTTCTTCTGAAAATGAAACTAGCACTTGCCTAGATACTTGTTTGGAAGTGTTTACAAATTAAGAAAGTGAGATTTGCATTTTAAACAAGATGCATGCATTGTTGTACAGTAATTCATTGAATAATAAAATTTAAAGTCATGCTACATGAAAAGAAAGTGTACAATTTAATAAAAATGATGTGGTCTCAGTCTCAAAATGGGCATATTTTACTTGAAAGAATGTGACACGACACAGTACATCATGTCCTCAAAATTTCAACAAACACAGATGCAGCACCAGCCATGTTTCAGTTGTTTGTAGAGCCGCTTAATAGCAATAACTTAGTAAAAACCATTTTTTGGATTATTTGAAAGAATTTTGCCCTAATTATTTTGACTATGTTGCTTCAGAATAATTTCTGCACAGCTCTGGTGAGTTCCCACCACAGCACTTCAGTCAGATTGAGGTCTGGACTTCAAATTAGACATTACAAGTGGAGTCTTTTCTTTTTTTCTTGCCATTTTCTTGTAGACTTTATGCTACTTTTGGAATCATTGTTCTGTTGCATCACTCATTTTCAGCTCACCGAACTTAACTCTTCCATGATTGATAGCTGGTATGATGATTGTGTTTTTTCTGGGTTTGGGTTTCTCCCAGCACTCATTGTGCATAGTGGACAAACAGCTCCACTTGGGTTTTCTCTGTCCATGGGACATTCATACAGAAAACTTGCAATCTTGCAGTTTATATACATATATATATATACAAACTGCAAGATTTGTGGATGAATGTCCTATAAACATTCATGCAAACCTGCTGAAAAATCTACTGTGTCTTCCACATGTGAAAAAGACAGTACTCAGTGTAGGATGGTGAACTTCAAATAGTAAGGAAATTACCTATAACCCCTCTTCAAACTACTTCTCTAATGTCCCTGCTGATGTGTTGCCTCCTTGGCATTGTGGGAACACACACCTGAATGCTCCAGACCAGCAAGCTGCTAGAACATCTACTGTTATAACGGTGATGATGATAAGTATTTGATGATGATAAACTACTCAAGTGAATTTGATCTGCAGTTCCGTACTACAATTTATCCTTTTAAATCCTGTGGAAATATTTTGTAATGCAAATAATGTATTAAATATTAGTTATTGATAGTGTAGGATGTCATGGGTAGTTACTTCTCTGATGTTGTTATTGGCACTACCATTGTATTTTTTTTTCTGGCTTTATAAGTTATTTGGCCTCTTTTCAAAATGGGGTACTAAACATTGCTACTTCCAATTCATTGATTTAGCAGTCATTAATATAGTGACTTGGGTCTAAAATCAATACTGCCAGCTAGTTTAGTTAGGGCTGCAAGGAGATGGAAGTCACCTTGTGAGATGTACAACAAAGAAAGACATGACCCATGAGAAAAGAAGATGGTACTGAAACAAAACACAGAAGACCTTACTGTTATCTATGCAAAGACAAACAACAGTGAGTGGTGGGGCATTCAGACCCTTGATAAATGTCTTTTCGTATCTTTTTTTGTTTTAATTTGAGGGAATCTCAAACATCTAAAAAAAAAAAAAAAAGCCACTCATTTCAACCTTGGATGACGCCAGATTTGTCTTCTCTGAGATGTGGATCCAGAAGTACAGTTTTATTGTTATACAATTCATGCCCCCCAGAAGTTCATTCATAAGATAAATTGGCCCAGAATTCATCGGTTCTGCAGACTGTCACTGTGTCTCATGCTATGTCTTTCTCTCTCCCTCCTCCCATCTTGTGCAAACACTCACGCAAATGGTCACAAATGCACACCAACATATGTGCTTGTCCCTGAATGCACAAGTGTTTTTTCTGTTTTATACAAAGTTGCAATACGCTCTGGCAAATCGACAGGACAAAAAATACCTATGCATCAGTCTGGCTTGTTTGAGTCCAGCCTTGGGCCTACTGGCAGCAATGAAGTGTGCTTTGATTTGACAAGGCCAATGACGAGAGGCACTGTAAATATCCGGCTGTCATGTGACTCACTTTTTTGCCTTAAGGAATCAACAAAAGGTCAATGTTCCCTGATGCCATTGCCAACAACTACATTACGTGACTTAATCTCTTACTCATGGATTTGTTCCATTTTCGGACACAGATATATTTTAGGTGTGGCACTTCTCCTCTTATGCATTGTGATGATCATTTATACCACAGAAAAAGTAAATATGCGTGCAGCACAAATAAATTAGACATCTCTTGATTCTTGGACAACACACACACACACATACATTCTGAAATGCTCTGTGAAGCAAAGAGTCACAACCTCTGGGTTTATCATCATGCATGCAATGTCTGACACTGACAGCAGTGTATTATCACATCTCCATCTTCTCTCATGAAGCTAATTGTGATTCATGTTCTTCACCCCATCAATGTGTGAAAGGTTAAATAGGATCACCGTTACTTCACAAGTTACATACAAAGAAGGAAATTTACTTGAATGAAATAGGCAGTTGTAGATGTTCTTCTGAGTTTCTCTCTGTAATGCATTGTTGTGGTTGTACTTCAACCCAAGGACAGACTTTGACCTGTTATCTGTAATATCCATTCAATGTTTGATTTCACATATTCAGTTTATAATCTAATCCCACAATGTTGATCCACCTTGCAGTGTAAAAATATAGGTTCAGCAATTGTATAATGATAAATGTTGTTCTTACATACATGTGAGTTTGGCCTCAAACCAATTATATCAATGTTCAACACCTGCATTGGTTTACCAATACTCCTTCAGCAACATGTCTATCAGCTTTCTATTCATGATGGCAGACTTGATATTTGAATATTATCCTACCAGGTTTTACGGTTTGAACCAATTGGGGCCATTTTGTGTTGTTTGCATGTTCTCTCTATATGTGTGGATTCCTTCTGGGTAGTCCAGCTTCCTCTCACTGTCCAAAAACAAGCATTTTTGGCTGATTTATGTTTCTAAATTAACAAAGGACGGTGATTGGCCGTTTGTCTGTCTCTCTGTGTTGGCCCTGACCTATCAAAGGTATAAACTAATCAGCTAATCCAGTTTTGTTTGTAACACCATCTTACATGATATCTGAATTTGACTATAGACAGTTGTCTAATCATAGACCTCGAAGTTATTGTTTTTCATATTATGCAGACATCAGTGCATTAATGTAAACTATTATTCATCTGACAGAAATTGCATTTAAAACCTGCCAATCCACATACACTGTTCATTTTCTATTTTTTCAGCATAAATTTGGAGGGACACAGTGTATGTGATGTGTTTGTGTTTCTGACTGAATGACTTTAATTTTCTGGTCACAATGTTGCCCTGACAAGAGCAAATAACATAATATTTCACAGTATCTCCTTAGTCATTAACTTTCAGCAACACTGCGGCCCCTTGTCTCTTAATCTGTTAGCATGCATTAGCATAACAAATGTTACCTGTTGTGTCATGTTAAACTGTTCTGTAACACGGATAGGTACAGTTTAGTGTCAGATTGACGATTATTTACAAAATTTACTGTGTTTTTATTGTTGGGAATAAATCCAGTGTTTGCTCCACCATGGCAGGCCATTTCTCCTCTGCTCTCCGTGTGTTTCGCTCAGATCCAAACAGATCCAAACATCAGCAAACAAACAGCGTCGTCCTCTGACTCCCTACATGTCACACCAGCCACACACAGCAGCTTCTCAAAGTAAGGTCCCTGTTCTGCGCATTCACATTTATTTTCCTTTTCCTTTACCACAATTAAAGTTTTCCACTGCTGTTCCAACAGCCAAGAAATGCACAAGTCCTCCCAGACTTCCTTGACATTGTAAAGAAAATAGTCCATTTCTCATTTGTTCTACTTCGATATGCACAGCAATAGTGCACTTCTGCCTGGTCTACTTCTGGTTTCTGCCAGGACCAGGCACCGCTTCTCACCTGACAGCAGCTGGGAAAGCATCCTACCTCTAGAGCAGTAGTTCCCAAACGCCAGTGTATGTTAACTTGGGGGTTGTGACTCAAAAAGGTTGGGAACCACTGTTCTAGAGCAGAACCCACAAGTGGGTCGAGAGATCTTTTCTGGGGGTTGCCAGATAATTGTGAAAAATATAAAACCATAATTTATCGAATACATTTTGGATTTTTATCATGGTTGTCAAAACAAAACTATAAATGAAGAGATAAATCTAAATTTGGTATCTTAATTGTTTAACACATTAACGCACAAATCCACATTAATCGTCCTCATTCATGAAGACAGAGCAGTTTCAAACCTTATAAGTAGAGGATCCTGCAGGATGACCCATGTGATTTATTAATAATGTCATCGCGAAACAAAGGGTCACAAACATCAAAGAATGCCTCTTGTGGGTCGTGGGTCAAAAACTTTGGGACTGCCAGTGTCATGCACTGCCATGTTACCGCAACAACCAAGGGTCAAATCAAGATCTCCATCAAACTCTGAGCTACGAGCTGACAAAAATGTCCAACAGCCTACTGTCCAACAGTGGTTTGATGGACGCCTGTACAGACATTTCTGTAGGGATTGGGGCAAGCATGTTTGATGAATCTGCTTGGCCAAGAAGGTTTGGTTGGGGATCCTGATCTACAACCTGTACTGAACACTTTCCGTTTTTTACGTAGCTAATTCTTGCTCAGCTTCTCTGATGAGAGGCTGTGCTGGTGAAGTAGTGCTGTTTGAGAGAATCAGTCCAAATGTAATTTACTGGATATTCTTGCATTTATTCAAAACTTTGCACATCCTTTCCTTTGTGCTTTAATATTCTGGTGTCTTTTGTGTTTCAGTGTCATCCCAGAGTTGAGGTCATGTTCATTTTGGAGATTTGACCGAGTTTGTCTAGCGTTTTGTGGGTGAAGGGACTCCTGGAGAATTTCAATTTCCTCTGTAATATGTTGAAAAGGTGAACATGGTGCAGGTTCTGAACATGTGCTGATATAGAAAACTACATGAATAAAATTACAAGTCTTCACAAAAACACATCAGTAGTATTGGAAAGAAACATACGAAATTATTTGTACCCTATCATTAACAAAAGGAAAAAATTCTTAATAGTAATTCAAATAACTGGAAAATTAAAAAGTATTGATGAATATAAATTTGCTAAATTAAAATTCAATTAAGTAAGATTTGTTTTTAAAACTTTTTGGAGTAAAATAAATAAATAAATAAATAGATAAATTTTAAAAAATGGTTCTGGACCAATCATAACATTTTGTAGATGAGCAGTTAAAATATAAACTAAATTCATTTAGAACCTAAAGTAACTTTTAAAGCTAAAATTAAGCTATAGGCTATTTAAGGAAATAAACATTTATTATTTATTAACTGCTAATCTATTAGTCTGACTTTTTGTTTAATTTAGACATACATGGTATTAATATTGGCTGATATAACTGTATATTAAATGAATAGTCATTTATTCACCTTTAAAAACTCAATATCCTAAACAATAAATCAGACCACAGAAGCAGGTTCTGCCCATGCTCTGATATCTCCTGGTAAAAGCACCGGATTAAAAATGATGCACCGTACCGGATCAGTCTCAGGAGACGACTGGGACACTGATGCTCTGTTGTCTGCGGTCTTGCTCTCCTGATGTGATGTCTGATACCCCTGCGCCACTGAAAACACCACTACACATTTTACAGTGTTTACTGGTCACCTCCACAGAGACTTTCCAGCTCAGGATGGAAAAGTTTTCATTTCTGAGGATGTGGTGCATCATGTGTAGAGGACTCTTTTAAAAAATGTGCATGTTGTGTGTGGGTCTGGGTCTGTCTGGGTCTGTTTGTGATTTTGCCTCCACACAAATTTTTTATTTCAGCCCCCGCCCCATAAAGTGTGGCCCTGTGATGTGGATGGTGGATGGTGGGAGCAGCAGTGCTGGCTGTAGCCTACATGTCACTGCCTGGCCAAGAGAAAAGTGTCAGACTAGTATTTCTGGTCTACCTTTAGCTTTGATCCCAGCAGCATTCACTGGGGCATTGTTCTGATAAACTTCTGCAATTCACACAATTCATTCCCATCCAGTGTTGCATTAATTTTTTTCAAGATCTTGGGAGAGTCTGAACACTGCAAAATCTGACACTGTTATTTTGGAATATGGCCATTATGGGGTAAAAAAAATCCATTGATTGAAAAGTTTGAATTGATTGAAACCATTTGCCATGTAGGAACCTACCAACAACATAGCTCCTAGGGTCCTTAGAACAATTTAATTTAATATAAATGTAATTTTTTACATATTAATTTAATTCAATTCAATGTTTGATTACATCTTTTAGTTATTCATGACAGTGTGTGCATGATTTAATATGTTTGTTTAAATGGAATTCAGAAAGAATTTGCTTTCAGAAAGAAGACCTGTTTTAAATTTTGAATGTTAGACTATCATGAGGAGTCATGAATGTTAAAATATTGTTTGTTGTTACTTTTATATATGTGTGACAGTGTGTGGGTCCTGTCACTGTGTGTCTCCGACTGATAATGTGCCCTGGCTACTTGGCCACAGACATATCCCTTCGGCTGACTGACAAGCACTCATGACTTTCAGCCGGGAGGTTGTGGGATCGATACCCCACCTGGGCCCTCTGTCTGTCTTGCCACATATGTATTTATAAAAACAAATTACTAAATGTATTATTTATTTTAATTTAATTATTTATTTATTAACTGGCATTACAATCAGGGGAAGAGGAAAGTGATATGACAATTTAAATGATGTAACATGACAACTGGCACAGCCTGCTGAAGCCATACTATTATGATCACAGCACTGAGTGCATTGTCAGATGATGCAGATCATTTAAAGAAAAAAAAACTTTGGAAAAAAGGAAAGAAGATACTGATGGAAAATCAAGTTAGAACAAGTAGATTTTCTGCTCTGATTTAACTTAGTGTTTGCTTTAGTTTTTGTATAAAATCTTTAATGATAGATACTTGCTAGATAAAATGATATAACTTTATAGCTTTAAATCAGTGTCTAATCTAATGTTTGGGAATTTGGTTCGACAACATAGGCAATTTGAAGACTTTCTTGCTACAATTTTTCTAGTTAGGCAGTTTAACAAAGGACTGCATGAAGGATAATTCAGCCTCAGCTCAGGTACAGCAGCAGCTAATTAATTTCAATGCTGGATTGTGTTTTTGAAAACATGTCAACCTTGGGCTAAAATTCACCCAGCCAGGTAATTCATGCTTATGGCATTTTTATGAAAAGATGTGCGATGACAGCAAAAAACAAACAGGCTTTTTCTTCAGACAGCTTAAACCTGAGCTATACTGTGACGCATGAAGCCCAGCATTTATTGTAGGCTGTTTAGATCATGTTTTACTGTGGACTCTGAGCTTCAGCTCATTCCTAAACTATCAGAGGTAGCGCTGATCAGGCTGATTACAACCCTGTTTTTCCTGTAATTAACAATTACTGAAGCTCTTCTCTACGATGTTGAGGGGGCTGAAGAAGTGGTTTGGGATGGATTAAAGCTGACGTCAAAGCCAAATGCAAATTTGCTTCTCTCAGCTCTATGTAAAAACTCTGAATTGGGAGCTTAGAAGGACAAATTTTGTCCACACGCTCTAACCCATTCTTGTTAGTGCTGGAAGGATTGCGTGGTCTCACTGATGGGCTGGACAACCAGCTCCCTCAGCTTTGAAGTTGATAAACCTTTTAAAACCATGACAAATATTCTCCTGCAATATCGCCAGAGGAAAGGCAAAGAAATGAAATAGGTAGTAGGCACAAGGGGGTATGAAAATTTCCTCCAACCACCTCAAACTCTCCATCATACAGCTAAGTTGAAGCTTAGACGCTTACTCTTGCACAGCGTCATGCATACAGTTGCTTTCCCCTCCAGAGCCTTTCCCCAGATTTTAAAACACATGACAGAATGGCAGCCAATAATGTCACAGCATGTACACTACAGTGGAACAATGTTCGGCCAGCATTTTGCTGCACAACCTCCATGTCAGTGGCGGACATGGCTGCATGGCACAAGTTAGGCAGCAAAGGGTAACACATCCAGTCAGTTTCCATAGTGATGGGGTTGAATAGAGGGGATTAGCAGGGGCAGTGTGGTGAGAAAGGATTGAAGGCGTCTGTCAAAGCCTCCATTTAAAGAGTTCCATGTCCTGGCTCCTTACTATTTGTAAATGCTGATGATGGACCTCTCGCTTTCCTTTACTCCCCACACTTTCCTTCACGGAGACATATATGTGTCCCGCAACCACTTTCTTCTTTCTCTGGCAGTTTTTTGGTTAAAAAAAAATCCTTTTTCAAAATGATACCACCAGCTGCTTTGAATTATACCATCAAAGATAGTTTTATACTCTGACCAAGGGCAAAACTAAATTCACAGCTTTTGATAAAGAAGTGCTGCAGTTAAAAGTTAAAAAACTCCAGTGCCGAAGAGTGCAGGCTGCTCTCTCAGTGCACACTTTAAACCCTGCCACATATGGATTAGTTTGCTTTAAATCTGTAAAATTAGAAGGTAAACAAGAAATTTTGGCCTGTCTGAAGATTATCCTTTTTTTTTTCATGACAGTTTAGTTTAACTTTTAAATTCAGAGATTTTGCTTATTATCCTCAGTAAACACAGTAATGTTATAATTGATCAAGTTTCCCCAAAAAATATCAGAAATCTGATTATTCTGGATTTACTCATTTATTTGTATTCAAATTGTCTTAATCCTATAATTTGGAATAATGTAATGAGATCGGGGGGAATACTAGGGAGTAATTATGGGAGGCAGCAGACAGCTCTTTTGAGTATGCACCAAAAAGAAACCAGGGGTTAAGTACATTCTTGTTATCTTCTGACTCTACTCTTTTGCTATTTTCAGTTTCCTCGGTTACTGTAGCATGCTGTTGCAAAGATTAAAAACAAAACTGAATGATGAGAAATCATGAGGGTAAAATATTTTTTTCATTTTTATTTAGTTTTATTATTTGAAATTCTATCAGCTCTTTGAAACTTGCAATAAATGTAAATGCACCTGAAATTATTGAAATGTTATTCTAAAAACTGTGATCACTGAAACTACGTAGCTAGAGCTTGTTAATTTCAGGTTTATTGCATAAACTGGGTTTTAGAATTATTTATGACTATCACAATTTTTTTAAGCTTCATAGGCTGTGTCATGACTGTGTGTCGTAAAAACGAATGTAATCAGAGAAGAAGACCTCACCACTGCAATGAAAGTATAATATGCCAAAAGAATATGTCTTCAAGTATTTGCAGGTAAAGGCCATCTTTTCATACTCGTTAGTCACTTATGGATAATATGCTTCTATATGATCATAACAAAAAAGGACCCACTTCCAAATTCTACATTATTTTATCTGACTTGAACAATGCAACATTTAATCATGCAGCACTTAAGAGTGGCATGAAGAGATGATGGGGAAGAAATTTACAAAGGACCAATGGGAACCTGTTTTATGAAAGACCCACAATGTCTCAGTGCCAGAAATGGTCAAAATATTACATCCATTATACTGGTCTAATCAGAAATTACACAAATGTATCCTGAACTCAACTCGGCATGTGACCGATACAGACAAAACACCTGTGTGATTGACTCATATGTCTTGGAAGAGCCCTGTTATCAAACTACTGGAGTAATATTTCCACCAAAGTTTTGATGAGATTTACTGTGGAAGTAAATTTCTTGATGAGTCTGTGGAACCACAGACTGACATGCTGGGAGTCATGGGCTCCTATATGACATGGTGCACACAGCAGAACAGTCTCTTATACTGTTTATCTGTCTCCTGACTGGCAGGCTCATTCAGCTTAATTACAGGCAGAAGGAAGGTCCTTCTCACGTGCATCTTATCAGTGATGCTTTGAAACAAATGCAGCTGAAGAAAATCAGGTTCAGATTAAAGGGCCAGGGACATACATTTGATAGATTTGCATCCTTTTATATATTCAGCTTTAATATGATTCAACCCCCTTTTCCTTTTTGTTATTTGGTAAGTAACATATAAGAAAAAAATCTCTGTATATTACAAAATGATTGTATAATATTTTCATATAGTTTTTCTAATACTACCTGACTTTATTTTTTTTACATTAAAACATGTCTGTTTTGTTCTGTTTTATTTGTATTATATCTTACAAATGCTTGACTTCTAACTTAGAAATAAAGCTATCATTGGAAGTTGCTACAGCTTTTCATTATTTGACATTAAAGTGAAATTATACAGTGGTGTACTCGTTTTTGTTGTATATTGTATCCAACAAAATTAATATGTATAACAAATATCTTTTTATGAAGCATGCATTGAGACTTTGAAAAAACTTGTTAAAGGAAAAATTAAAAAAAAAATAACTTAAACAATCTTATTCATCGATTTATATGATATTAAATCTACACCTGAGAGTGGAGGCTGTTTGGCAACAAAAATTATGTCCCTCCTGTCATCTTTGTCTCACGGGCAGAAATTATTACAGCTCATGGTCTATGCAACTGCATGAACAAGAAATATAGCCAAACAGTTATTGTGAATTTTTTATAAGACATTATGACAGTGAATGTACCTTCATCTCGTGATTATTTGAAGTCATTTCTCTATTCAACATCACGTCTCAGGGTATAATCAATAAAACATCGGGCCTCAGTTCAACAACAACCATATTTTAACTTTTTATTTGACTGTGCACAACATAAAGATAACGAGTAAGCTCCATTTTTGTACAAAGACATAATAAATTTGAAATGTTTGTGGACAGCAATGCACATTTCTTTATAAAATAGCATTAGTTCATCAGTTTCAAAAGCATTATGTATACGGGTATTTCACATAACTCTTAATACTGCATCACCAGCTTTTGAGCTCTTATTGTTTGAGTACAACCAAACAGATGGTTTTAGGATAATTTATTGCAGAAGTCTTTTTCATCTTTGACATGCATTTGCATGTTAGCATACATTTCTCTGCAGCCCTGGATGGGCTTTTTCACTCCTTAGAAGTCTAATCTGAACCATTAATGGACTTTTTGTAGAAGTTAATTAACCATTTTCAGTGATAGAACCACAGCAATCCCAGTAGAGAGCCATATAAGGAGGGGGAGACCAAGACCGATTAGGCTGTTGCCTAGCAACACATGTACAAAATTTGAAGCGATTTAGTGCCCCCATACTGGTTATCATGGAGGTCATATGTTTACTAAATCTACACTGTGTGCTGGCTGTCACACAGACCTGACAGCAGATCAGCACGAGTACCTGTGTCTGTCCTGCTCCGTGCACGCTGACGGGTTCATGCCGAACATGTTAAACCTGGGACCAGGCTGAATGTCTCTAAATCACAACCGTCTAATTCCATGGATTTGTGGAAACATTTCTTTTGAATGAGCACCAAATGCTACATCTGAATCACAAAACAAGGTGGCGTTGGGGGAGGAGTCTATCACTAGCAGTGGGATTTAACTTATTTGCATAGTTGATCCTTTCAGAAAAGGTAAAACCAGGAAAATATTGAGGAGAGAAGTGGAAAGCCTCCCGAATTTTGAAGATGCTTCACACAGTACTGCTGAAATATCATCAGTCAGCCTGCTCACTTCTTCTTTCATCCAACAATACCTCACTTTGCATGTACATAATCTGGCATGAGGCTGTTTGTTAATAAGAAATGTTCTCTCAGTTTGTTTTGTATGTTTTTAAATTTTGTGTGCGTGTGAGACAGAATGTGAAAGAGAAAAGGAGACACACAGAGAGAAAAAGAAAAGGGGGACATAGGGAAGGAAAGAAGAAACAGTTGAGACAGAGCTGCTGATGCTCGCTTCACAGCAATTTAGGTCACACTAAACAAATGCTACACTAAAGAAGGAGAGATAAATAAGAGCATCTAAGCCTCACGGTGATTTCAGTGTCTTCAGTGCTGGGATCACAATGCAGTGACTAAAAAAAATCTAAAGAAGAAGCTGTGTACACAGTTAGAGTCTCAGCATCCCATCACATGCAGGTGTGTGAGGCAAATTTCATCAGTCTGCCCTCAGAGGAAGGATCAAATTATGTTTTTGATCTACGCCAAAAGACTGAGTGAGTGAGCATTCATTCAGTTCTGCATTTTTTTCTCCAGTGAAAAGCATTTATGCCGATCCCACCATCATCAACCACAGAGGTGATGAACAATGCGCCTGCTCGGGGTTTAGAAGTCAGGGAAAATGTTAGGCAGCTGAAAATAAAGAGCAGACAGAAAAGAAAAGAGGCTGTACGTGTAGGATTGTGCCAGTGTAACTCTTTGTTTGATCACTTTATAACCCACGTTTACATTTTAGATTCACAGAAATGCTGTCAGAGGAAAAGGTTTGTATTTATTTTGTGTGGATTTTATGTTAACAGAATTTTTCTAGGGTTCTTTTAGGCCCCACGTAAATAAGCTGATTTAACCTATTTTTTAAAAAGGGTTTTATCATGACTGTCTTGTTGCTCTGGTTGCGAGTAACAAATCGAAAGGGAGGGACAGAAATTAAACATTTCTCTTGTTCTTATCAGCTGACTAAACAGAGCCTGCTCTTATTTTTAAATGCTTAATATTGTGCTTAAAAACCTCTGTGGCCCACACTCCAAATCTGACTGCAGAATTTCAGCAATCACCAGAGTGACTTGCATGTTTGCAGTGAAATGATGTGTACTCAATTCAAGCCAAAGTAAAAAAAAAAGAAGGAAAGGCAACTCTGCGACAATATGAATAAAATATGTGAATTGCTAATGATTAGCATACTAATGACTAATCATCATGCTAATCAGTGCATTTGGTGACCTCAAATTGCAGAGTGGAGCTGAAAAACATGGACCCACAAAGATGCACTTTTAAAACAAAAACAGGAATTGCTCAAAGAATCACATATAGGATTAGCCAGCAGTTAAAACAATCATTTCAAGATGAATCATTAAAATGTCTTAAAGGAAGATATTTAAACACCAATCAACCTTATTGGAGGGAGTGCACTATTTTTGATACAGAAAAAAACACAAATGGTATTTTTTTTAAATATATAACAATTACCTATGTGTCAAATTACTTCAATTTAAAAAAAATGGTTTCATCAATAATCGTTTATAATACTAAGTACTAGAAGTGAACTGTATTCTGCAAACCCCTCCCATAATGTCACACTGATTTTACAGCCACTGGGCCTGTAAAGAGGAGCAACTATAGCCTCAATCTCAGTCATATACTCTAAAAGCCATCACAAGAAAGGACAAGTAATTCCAGCCTAATGGAGCACATGCGACATTCACAAGGAGCCGCATGCAGGCTTCCGACTGAAATTAAGAGACCGAGGGCTGCTGGTGAAAAGGGCAGTGAGCTGTATCAAAGCAAAGCTCCGGGGTTAAGGGGTCAGCTGGCTGGGAATGCATGTCACCAGCCTATTGGACATGCCTGCGTGCTCCATCAGCAGGTGTATAAATATTTGTCATGTTTCACACTCCATGTCTGCAGAGACGGCGAAACCAGATGGGATTTTAAATGCTGCTTTTCATGTGGTATCGTTTAGTAGGTTAGTTCACCCCTCATTGGTTTGCCATCTGGTGCCCTCTCAGCCAGTGAGAGTGCATCAAGCGTTCACACTGGAGTCGAAACATTCCTGATCTTTTTAACAATTTATGCTACAGTCAGCAAATACGCCCGCAAGCAGTTTTTAAAAAAATAGATAATTAATTGATTATTTTCTTTATTTCCCCCACTCACCCCTATTACCCTACTTGTAATAAGTGATGATACGTGCGTGACAAACGAAAAAGAAAAAGCATGAAGCCAAATTGCAAGATTACAAGTTTGCACGGGCAAAAACAAGTGAAACCAAAGTCACATCACAGTTATCACTTTTTTAAATATTCAAGTAAATCAAACAAGTGGGCCAGGCAGGCGGTGAATCACTTACCCTTGTACTTCAAACGTGCTCCCTCTTAAAGACACGCTGTTGTGTTGTTTCCAACTTTCCGGATGTTTTCTATCAAGAAAAAAAACGTTCTTTTCTCCCACATACTCAAGGCTTTAAAATTTTTCTTCCTCTTTCTTTGTTTTTCTCTTTTTCCTCCTTTTTTTCTAAATTGACAGGTTCTTGGAGTTTCTCCTTCTCATATCATGCCCTATTTGTGGTAGACGTCGTCGGGCTTTGGACGATAACAGGCAGAGTTAGACAACCAGCCAATGTGCCCTCCCTTTATTGACGGGCTCCTTTTATCACACTTTGCCAGATTTGCAGCAGACGACTGGCATCACTTACCAAATCCACGCGTTTGGACCTGAACGTGCACTGCTTCATATATTACCCCCTGCATATGTTTATGCTCTGCACTTCGACCATACATTTTAATAGCAGGGGGTGTTGTTGTTGGAATATTTTCTAGTGCCCCCCCCCTGCCCCCGGTATGTATGTGTAGGGAGGGCTGTGTGCAGGGGGTTCAGATTTTGTTGTCTATTGCTGCTCGTAATTGTAATAAACAAAAAGAACCTTTAAAATAACACTTGTATCAGGGGTCGGGGGGCACTGATTAAACGTTTTACCTGTACATAAGAACTGAAATGTCAAATCTTTATTTCAGTTACGTTCTTTGGACAACTTCCTTTGATAAATGCTTTTAGAAATAATTACTAAAACTGATTAAAAATTTTAATATTAATTCAAATGGGAAAAAGGGTTAAAACAAACTGAAATTTGAACAAACAGGCTGCAAGTCTGATGTCAGTACAGCCCCTAGATGAGGATAAGGAGTAGGGGGGAGGCGACTTTGAGATGACATTGAGGCTGTGTAGATGGGAGTTGAGTCTCTGGTTGTTGATGTTAGACAGTCGCACAAGGCGAAGCGCCTGCTTCCCGTGTTGATTCAGCATCCTCCTCCTCTTCCTCCTCCTCTTCTTCCTCCTGGTCTTCAGCACTGCTCCCCGCTGGACAGCTCCTGCCTGGACACCGCTAACACTGCATGGTCCCTTTAAGTCTTTTAATGGAAGTAAAATCTATTTATGTTTCAAGAAATACTGGGAGTTTACAACTTCACTCACGGGAGGAATCCTCGGATACCTCGTTTCGTGATTTGTGGCAGCCAGCGTATCCTCGGTGGCACAGATCACAGATTCATTGTGAGTAAACTGCATGCTGAATTCTTGCGTCTGTCTGTGTGCAGCCTGCGTTTTCTTTTTTCCACCCACATATAGACCAGTCGGTTTCATTGCATGGATCAGTTTTTTTCCCCTTTTTTATGCTGAAATCGTTTGAGTGGTTCAATTGTGAATGAGTCTATTAATCTGCTTCTGGGGCCAAGGTAATGCTTGCACGATGATTTCCAAACCTTCATGGTACATCCAATTACGTGCAGAATTGATTAATGTTTCCCAGTATATTGCGCTTCGCAAATGAGGAGGCGCATTCTGGTGCGCACAGTTCTCAATTAATCGGATGGAATGGGATAACTGTGTGTGCAGCCTGATGCGTAAAGCTTTTACGCATTGGACATCCCTTTGTTTCTATACTGTGCGTTTTGTTTTCCAGTTTTTTGGAGTAATATTTGTGTCCCTGCTGCTTCCAATTCTGCACGTGGATAACTGTTAGGATAATCTGTAGGTGGTAATTGGTGGACTTCACCGTGCTTAATCCTCAAAGGCTTTCCGCTGTACGGAGCGTCTTGCGCTCTCAGAGCACGTTTTTGATCCTACAATTTCTCTTTAAGTTTCCATCTTCCGTTTCTGTTTATGCTGTCAAAATTTCCTTTATTTTTAAAGGCATATTTACTGCAGACTTTGTTTATACTACCGTCCCTGCTGATCTGGTTTTGGCTGTCAATTTATGTGCAATCTGTCGTCTGTTTTACTTGTGGAGGCAAGCAAGTCAACATGTCTCTGCCATCGATGGGGTGTTTTTCTTTTCTTTTCTTTTCTTTTCTTGGCTTTTGTTGAGTCTGACATGAATGAAAAAAAATGTAATGGTGCTAACTGATCATACGAAGTACAAGTTTGCTTTTTGCAGAGTTTAACTATGTATACCTGGATGCAATTGCTATAGTTGTATTGTACCTTACGGGTGTATATGAATGTTGTACGAATATGTCTTTTTTGTGCGTTGAATAATATGTGTTTTGCGCCCCCTGAACAACAATTACTCTATTCGCAATTCCAGGTTAACGGCGACTGACGAGCCGTGTGTACACAGGCTTCATCTCAAGACATTTGGTGCCAAGGTTAGTTCTAAAAACCGCGAAGCTGCTGTCTACGTGGACAGGTGCTGAAGCCTCACGTCCTACTGCCAGGACCTCTGCCAAACCCAGAGACATGGCGACGAACGGCACCAAAACGGATGGACAAGTCACAGAACTGAACGAGGTGTCCACTAATAATGACAAGCCCAAGTCACTGGACGTGAAAACCGATAAGCAGAAAAAGCAGTTACCAGACAGAGAAACATGGGGAGGAAAATTTGATTTCCTCCTGTCTTGCGTGGGTTATGCAATTGGACTTGGAAACGTGTGGAGATTTCCTTATCTCTGTGGAAAAAACGGCGGAGGTAAACATTATTTTCACCGCTAATTTATGCACACTTTACGAGTCAGTCAGCACTACGGCGCACACTGTCGAGCTTAATTAATCTACCGTGTCGATAACATGAACGGAATAAATATATCTCTCTCCTACATTAACATAATTTGCATCTCTAATTAACTGTGTTTATTTGTTTTCAGTAATGCGTCAAATCAGTTTTTGTAGCCAAGGATCGGTCATTTAAAATGCGTAACTTGATCTAATTTTTTCCATCCAGGAGCCTTCTTGATTCCCTATTTTTTGACCCTCATATTTGCTGGGATGCCCTTGTTCCTACTGGAATGCTCCCTTGGTCAATACACCTCAATTGGAGGGCTTGGTGTGTGGAAGCTGGCGCCTATATTCAAAGGTATATAAATATATAAAAATATGTATGTATCAATCAATATATGATGAAATATAAATATGATATCTGGATTTACAGAGGCCACACACGCTCTAATTAATCTCTCTATGATAGGTGTGGGCCTTGCAGCAGCTGTCCTGTCCTTTTGGCTTAACATTTACTACATTGTAATCATTGCTTGGGCCATTTACTACCTGTACAACTCATTCACCACCGTAAGTATTGCAGATGAAAAAGATGAAAGCAGCAATGGTAAATTCAGTCTTTAATATCTGTAGAAAAAAATTATAAAACAATAACAGCAACAAAAAAAAACATAAAAAGCCTCCAAATCTGTCAAAGAGGGTAATTCGAATTGAAGTGTCATTTTTTGTTTTCCAGGATCTTCCATGGAGCTCATGTAACAATCCATGGAACACAGAGAAATGTTACACAAACTACTCCATTCTAGATACTACCAATCTAACCAGTGCTGTGATGGAGTTTTGGGAGTAAGATAATGACCACTCTCTCTTGCTTTCCACCTATTCTGCATACCTCCCTGAGCTATATAAAAGTCACTGTCTTCTGCTGCTGCATGGTTGTTACGCTGTCTGTATAATAGTCTTATTGTTGCTCGCTCTGACTTGTAGGCGCAACGTGCATCAAATGACTGATGGCTTGGAAAAACCAGGCCAGATTCGAGTGCCATTGGCAATAACTCTAGCCATTGCCTGGGTCCTTGTGTACTTCTGTATCTGGAAGGGGGTTGGCTGGACAGGGAAGGTAAGATCTTTGCTAAATTTGGCAACCCAAGACCTCCTATGCCATACTGCCTCCTAATAAGTGTGTGACAGCTATGCAATATTAAACAGTCTAATATCATCTCATCAATCTTTCAGATTGCAGTC
This sequence comes from Craterocephalus amniculus, assembly GCA_036024015.1. Taxonomy (NCBI): domain Eukaryota; kingdom Metazoa; phylum Chordata; class Actinopteri; order Atheriniformes; family Atherinidae; genus Craterocephalus; species Craterocephalus amniculus. Next base: position 21,807 of record JAVQJG010049008.1, read on the forward strand.
AGCATTGTTCAGATTGATTTTGAAATAAGAGAGAGCAAAAATGAATGTACCCTAATCTTTTTCTGCCTCATGGTGGCTCCTTTAATTCCAATTCTCCTGACACATTTTCTGCGCTGAGTGTGAATTCATGATAGGAGGAGCAACAATCAGCCATACCCAACAATCGGAATTTGTCCTCTCCCTTCACTTGGAGCTGTTTCTTTCCCGTGTGATCCCACATTTCCAGAGTCTAGTTCATCACATGACCATGGCAAACAATATTTGTTTTGGTTGAAAGTATACACAACCCCACCCCCCTCCACAGTTTGCTCACAAAATGCTTGCACAATCTCACAAATGCAATGAAACAGAGAGAGATGTTACAAATTACAATTTGCAGGGATTTATTTGCTGACTAATTGGTCTTTTATCCAGCCTTTATTTTCATTAAAAGAAAATATCGAGAAACTTCACAGCTTCATGAAGATTTATGTTCCAGAGTCACTCTTTCATTGATTTAATATACCCTTAAGAAACAATGATGTTACCCTGCTGATAACTGCCTCACATTTTATAGGTCGTTTACTTCTCAGCTACATATCCATACTTCATGCTGTTTATTCTCTTCATCCGTGGGGTGACACTACCTGGAGCTAGAGATGGAATTCTGTTCTATATCACCCCTGACTTTGAAAAGCTCAAAGAATCTGAGGTAATGACATGTAATTACATGATCCATACCTATGTGCTTCATGCCTGAGTTAGCAGACCTCTGTCTCATGCAGTTAAATTCTTATTTTTATTTATTTCCGTCAGGTATGGCTGGATGCAGCTACCCAGATCTTTTTCTCTTATGGATTGGGACTGGGGTCGCTTATAGCTCTAGGCAGCTATAATCCTTTCAATAACAACGTTTACAGGTAAGACTGGTGATGATTCATGTGCTGGATGTGAATTATGATTCAGCGATGGGAAAAGCTGCTATATGTGAGGTTGATTGTCCTGGATGAAGATGGCAGTACTTAAACTGATGCTATTTTACCAAATGACATGCCTCAAGAGTCAAAGGGGCATCATAATGGCCTTTTAAAATGTCCAATTAATGTGAATTTTGGCATGAATATACTTATCTAAAGTAAGGGCAGTTTTTTTCATTCTGCACTGAAAAAAAGAGGGGAAGATGCTGCTTTTGCCTCAGTATTTTCTCTAACAGCCCCATGGTTCTGGGTCATATAAACAGTTAGTTACATAAAGATAGTTATATGCAGTTTGTGCTTTTTGTGAGCTTGTTTCCTATATATTTTTATTTCTTCACCATCTACACAGAAATATCAGCCAATTCTGTTATTAAAGTTCGTAGATAAGATTTATATTTGCTATTTTAAAAAAGTCTTACGTAGCTAAACAGGGAAGGTCAATACAAACAAACAAAAAAATCAATTTGAACATCTAATAACAGCCATATTTTATATTTCCTCTCCCCAGAGACTCTATCATTGTGTGCTTCATCAACTCATGCACCAGCATGTTTGCTGGCTTTGTAATATTCTCTATTGTTGGCTTCATGGCACATGTGACAAAGAAAGACATCGCCGATGTGGCAGCTTCAGGTAATTGCTTATTTCTTTCTTTTGTAACGTTTCTACCTCAGTTTTTCTGGCCCACTGTAATCCATTCTGACTATTAAACACAGTTTTTCCTCACAGATGCTACATGAACAACTACATTTGAAGTTGTCAGAATAACCTTGATGAAATATGAAAAATTTCCTATTTGTCTTCTAGGTCCTGGCTTAGCTTTTTTGGCCTACCCAGAGGCTGTAACCCAGCTGCCAGTGTCTCCTCTCTGGGCCATTCTCTTCTTCTCCATGCTGCTCATGCTGGGGATAGACAGCCAGGTAAGGGGCTCAGAGATGATCTGCTCATGGGCTGACCTAAATATTTAAAAGCAGGTACATATCACGTAGCTCACCTCTGCTTCCTGCATGATAAGCATGCAATATGCTTCTTGTGGACAGATATAGCTAGGCTTTGACATTAGCTGTCAAGTATTTTTAATGCAACTTTATCACCTCCACATGCCCGCAGGTCCCATGGCTGTGATTCTTTATTTTATGTGCAATTTGAACAAGGCTACACAGACCGTGAACACACACGCACTTTAAAGCAAAAGACAGAAATTACAACCTTTATTCTAATTCTAAATGTCATTATAACAATGTTTTCCACATAACAAAAATGGCTTCCAAGAGGTGAGAGGTTGGTCATGTACAGGATTATTTATTATCAGCCTTTCTAGTCAATAAGAATTTGGGGTGTTTGGATAATACTTCTGACAAAATATTTCCAGGTCTTCACAAAAAACATTTTTTTACATCAAAACATTCATGTCGTAAAGTCTAAGCATCAAGCTCACATTTTAATGCTTATACATGAACTTATTTCTGTGATCCTGTCCTTCAGTTCTGCACCGTCGAAGGCTTCATCACTGCCCTTGTGGATGAATTTCCCAAAGTTCTTCGAGGCAGAAGAGAGCTCTTCATCGCTGTTGTCTGTCTAGTGTCCTATGTGATTGGACTTTCAAACATCACGCAGGTACAGCGGGGCACCTCTTTTTCACTCAATTCAATATTAGAGGCACAATATCCAGTAAGGGAAATTAAAATGAGGTTTGAAAGATACAGGTCATACATGTGCGTAGAGTGTAAGAACATAAGTGTAAGTATTTTCAAATAACATTTTCCTTCTTTTTCCTTTTTTGCTACCAGGGTGGAATTTATGTGTTCAAGCTGTTTGATTACTACTCAGCCAGTGGAATGTGTCTGCTATTCTTGGTCTTCTTTGAATGCATCTCCATATCGTGGTTCTACGGTATGTGTGTCCTAACAAAAGCAGCATTAAAGTTGTAGCTTGCAACATATTAATAAGAAACGTTGATGAGATGCAAAAGTGTGACACTGGTTTTAAAATATATTCAACCTCAAGGTCATGATGGCTCAAGTGTCAGTTGCAAATTGAAATATAACACTTGTGAATATTTTCATCATAAATCTATTTATGTGGCAGGTGTAAACAAGTTCTACGACAACATCCAGGAGATGATCGGCTACAAACCGTGTATATGGTGGAAGTTGTGCTGGCTCGTGTTCACCCCTCTCATTGTCGGTGTGAGTACTTTGAGCTAAAAGAAGGGTACATCTAAAGTCATAACATGAAAAATGAAACAATAAATAAAGTCAATATTACCAGCCTGCAGCCTTGTCAGACTGAGACAGCGCTGCCTACAGTCAGTGGTGTCAGGATACATAACGCTCCTCATGTCTCCCACAGGGTGTGTTCTTGTTCAGCGCCGTACAAATGGTTCCTCTAACCATGGGAGACTATGTGTTCCCAGGCTGGGGTCAGGGAGTAGGTTGGCTCATGGCACTGTCCTCCATGGTTCTCATACCCGGATACATGGTTTATATGTATCTTGGGCTCAAGGGTACTTACAAGGAGGTAAGAAAAAATTATCCTGTTGAATTCCTGGTTGAACATCACAGATTTTTAACAGTGAAACATTAGGTCCTCCTTGCTCTTATGTAATTCACTGGAATTGTGTCGCCCCCCAGCGCCTTCGGATAATGTTCCAGCCTCCAGCAGTGGTGAGGCGGCAACAGGAAAATGGACCAGAACAGCAGGCAGAAACTAACACCGTTAACCTGTCGAGCCCAGCCAATCCTGCCAGCCCTGCTAACCCGGCTCCTGCAAACCCAGCTAGCCCCACCAGTCCGGCTCCTGCCAACTCAACCAGCCCTGTGACGCCTGCTAACCCAGCTCCTCCACCAGCTAATCCAGCCTCCGCATTCAGCCCGGTAAATCCAGCCACCAGTCCCGCAGCCACTATCACCACTACAACCACCACCGTGGCCAGTCCGGTTAACCCCCCCGCCACAACTGTAAGCCCAACCAACCCACCACCCAACCCAACTAGCGCAACAGAGCCCATCAACCCCCCAAACCCAACAAGTCCAACCTCCAACCTGACCAATGCCGAGGCCAACGTGTAGACAACAAAGAAACCCTCATGGAGCATTTAAACAAAAGAGAACATTACAAAGGACTTCCAAGATTTTAATTGATTCACCTACCTCCAGGGGCAATATGTGATCAAAACAGATTTCCAACTATGTTTAATTTTTCTGCATTTGTAAAACCAAGCCAATGATGTCTTATTGTTGGTTTGTATTCTGAAAACAATATCAAAGACTGTTAGTGTTCACAAATACGTAATGACAAAGCGTAATTCAGAATAAAAAAAATGTAAACATACTGTGTAATACTGTGAGAAAAGAAAAAAAATCTTAGAGATATAGATTAGAGATTTGTTGAATATCATCATGAATCAAGTAAATACCGTGTGAATATAGTAGATGAAGTAGTGAACAAAATTGACATCATTGAAGAGTGCAAAGGATTGCGTCAATTTTCTTTTTTTTTTTGTGGATGTTTACTAAACCTCACACAGTTGTCTCTTTTCCAATCGTTGCTCTCTGTGAGGTAAACTACAGGCCGCAAGGCAAACGGGGAGCTTTGAGTAAGCACAATGCCAATAAGAAGTTTGTGTTAAGAGCTCTGGAGCAATCCAGAATTTGTTGTAAAAGATTATGTGTGAGAGAGAGACTGTTATTTTTCCTTCCTTTTTTCAGTGAAAAAAAAGAGAAAACTTTTATGTGATCAAAGCATTTTTAGAATTATTTTTAGGATGTTTTATACTATATGTGTTGTGATGGAGGACCAAAATCAGAAGGCAGACAAAAGCAAAAACTATGCCATTTAGTATTTGGTTGGCAAAGCACAGGGTACAAATAAGTACAAAAACAAGGGGAAAAAAAATATAAGAAGACGATGCACAGGGTTAGAGAAGTGATTTACAAATATTGACTATCCCTTAATGCTGACAGTCAATCCTGTTTACGTTTTGCATGCTTTCCTCAGGAACGTCATTGAAAATTTTCTCAAATGTCTCCTGACAAACAAAAGAAGAAAAACAGAGAAGGCCTTAAGCCAGCACACCAATTTAGCCAAGCCGTGGTCTGTTTTATATGACTGGGCAGAACTACAAAATACAACTTTGTATGCTAGCACAAAAAACAAACAAAAAAAAAAACACAAAAAAACGGGACCAACTCTGTGTTTAAGTACAGTCATGATTTTTTTCTCTATGTGTCATGATCGGTCATAGTTTGATCAATATGTATTCAGCAATACATATGTAGATGTATAAGTGCAGGCCAGTAAGCAAGTGGCCTGTTTCTCTTTTTGTTTATGTTGTCTTTGCTTTACTAGTGAAAAAGCATATAGCTTTAATTTCCCCAGACTTTTGCCATGGCGTGTTAGGACAATGTTAGTTTGCTTCTATGGCAGCTACTATGAAAGGCATCTGGTTGAACAGAACATGTTAACCTTGAAAAGCAAAACAACTGAGCGAAAATGTGAAATGGCTACAATTCATGTCCTGTGAATTTTGTATAAAGTTACTCTACCACAGTTTTCTCTGGAAGTTTGTTGTAAAACTGTACTGTGTAAAACATGTAACTGTGAATGTCTGTACTACATTGGAAGTTATTGTCTAAATGTTGAAAAAATGGAGTTGCTGTTTTCTGCAATAATATTTTGATCACAGAAGCTAAAAGCACATATCTTACAGAAATATATGAAATTATGACAATAAAGATACTAATGATTATATTAAAAATAGAAACTATGTCTAGTAAAACAATATTGTTTTGTATATTTTTAACTGTCTCACTGCCTAATGTAAAACATAATATAAACATGATATGTATCTAAATGGTGTCAAATGATAAAGCACGATTGTTATGTTATACAAACAGAAAAAGACTGAAAAATAAAGAGTTATAGAAAATATAAATATAATACATGCCTTGAATTATCCCTGATAGCTTGTGTCTTTAATACAGCAGTTGTTTCTGGGAACAGGAAATTAGGTCAGCTATCCCATCAAAAGATGCACGCTGCTTTGAATCCTCCTGCAGTAATTGGCTGTTGTTTCCTCTCCTCTCTTCTCAATGAACCCTGTCCACAGACCACACCCAGCCAGTAGGAAAAGGTGAAACAATTACAAAGGGGTCTCAGATGGGGGAAATTATAAAACCTGATACTTCTTTTGGCTCATTTTACAGTGAACCCAGGCGGGATGTTGAGAATTAAATAAAACCTTTCCTGAGTAGCTTTAGGTTATGAAAACAACCAGCTTAGTCCTACCAGGGGGTTATAAAAATAATCATTATAAATAAATTCAAAAAAGGGGTGGGGGGACATTAATGGAGAAAAGTGTCTAAATCCCCTTGCTTGCGTGCTTTATTAAGTGTCAGAAACCCAAGCTGATAGAGAGGCCTCAATGAGCAAGAAAAAGCAGAGCCACATAACCGCTCTAGCCTCGGGGTCTGGCGTGCACGCTGGCCCCATCTCCCCAACCTCTATGTGTGTATTTATATTTGTGAGTGTGTGTGAGCTGTATCCTCTCCCCCATCTCCTGCAGTTGCTGCTTCCATTAGCTTCCAGTGTGATAAAAGAGACGGCACCAGCTGACACCACCACAATGACTCGCCATAGATAAAAGAATGAGATGTCCCCTCTAGTAGCTTGTGGCAACTGCGTGTGGCTGTGTGGCTGTGTGAGGGAGAAAAAGAGACAGGTCAGGGACAGAAAGATATGTGTTTGAGTGGACATTGAAAAATGTCCCTGATGGCAGCTCATATAAATTATCCCCTGATGGATGATTTAGTGGCCTCCTCTAATCCTACTTGTGTAATTTAGCATCATTACCTATGAAAACAAGTCACCACAGAGAATGCCCAGACTGATGTCTTTTACCCACAAAAGCTATACATCATCATTTTCGCGCAGGGAGGACAGGAGGAGGAAGGTTTTGATTAGTTGGGAGCAATCTAGCCAAACACAGTTAGTCTTTGTAATCAGAGGGACAATTTTCTGTAGATTCACTACGAAAGACTCATTTTATTTTCATATATTTGGGGTGAAAATATTGATTATTTTTTATGTGCATGAAAAGAAAAAAAACATCATGGATCTATGTTGTATTTCTCCACCAAGCTAATGTTAAAACCGCTCTGAATAGAGAGTCCTTTATTACGAGTAGCCAGGCAAAGACAGGGAATGGTTGCAAAACAAAATATCCAAAATCTCCAAAACAAAAAATCAATTAAAGAAAAACTGGAATTATAGAAACTAAAGAAAAACAATAGAATATTCAATTAAGTTCCATCATGATCATCAAAGATAATAACAGAAGCAGAATAACCAACTGTGATACTTTATAATCACACTGATACACAGCACAAAATTTAGCAGTTTTTCAGTAAATGCTAAAAAATCCCCATTTGGGATCTGAAATCATTAAATTATCGAGATGTTTGATAGTCACTACATGCTGATATGCTGCCGCACCTGAAACTGTCAAATGTCTTTTTCAAGACTCCAAAACGATTGCATGCCATAGATTTCCTTTGTAAATTCCAAAATGATTTTATTTTGTAATGTGGGGAAAAAAAGTGGTGTGAAATGTTATTTGATTGCTTTTATTTCCTGTCAGGGTTTTACATTTTTGAAATACCTGGTCAGTATTGGGGCTAAAAAGCATTGTGTGTCACCAGCATTAAAAATACCTTCTTACAGATTCGGATTATGTAGTATGAGATGAATAAATGGACGAATCATGAAAGAAAAAGGCAACCACAAATGTTTAACCTTGTCATATCTTGGGGTTTATTGTGTTGCCTTGTGTGACCAGAATGTCCTGCTTCAAAATTCTTTCCTAGTTCTTAAATTGAAATTCAGGTGATTTTGCAACTGACATTCATTCATGCTGACACTTTGAGTTTCATTAAAAACACTGCAGCTTTTCTTTAATTAGTTCCAATAATAGTAACTTTATATTAGTTAAACTGGCTCACAAATTCTGATTGCTACAGTAGAAAGTGGTGACTGGTTGAGTGTTCACTCTTTTCCTATAACTGGCCTTCAAGCTTCTCTGAAATCTGACGGGCTACAGTTTTTTAACAACTGCTGCTGTGATAAGTGAATGGACCTGGATTCACCAAACAACAATCTTATAGCTTTTTTTTCATCATTCTGTGTTTATTTGTCAGACCCTGTTAATCAGGCAGTTCTTTTCTCTCCCTCTCCCTCTCTCTCTTTTTAAGCAAGGGAAAGGAACACCCCTGAAGCATTAGGAGTTTCACTTCCATTCCCTCTTTCATAATGCAGATGAGGTGGACCCAATTGACTTTTTGATTAAAATATGAACACACTTGACCATAAACTGGCACTGTACATTAGACACGCCCATCAACACTCCACACATTAATTGATATAGATGGCATTAATTAACGTGATACTATTTTTTGATATGTAAAGCACGTCTCTGGGCAAATCTGCTCCATTTTGAGGCCAGATCTGAGCAATGGAACATTGTTTGGTCTTTAACATTTCTTGGCAGTTTGTGTCGCGAGCCTATTTTTAAAGTTACAAAGTGCTTGCAGTGTGACTGCAAGAGAGAGGACACTGAGGAAGCAAACTGGTGATCCATGATGCTTTTATGAAAGGATGGCAGAACGCTACAGCTTATAAATTCATACACAGAGCCTTGATTAATCCTCATAGCCCACTTAGAGCAAGAAAAGCTAATTCTGCTGTGAAGATGAAAAGGCTGATAATTATGTTTATACTTTCTCTGTTTTAACCCCAGTGCCAAAGTTTTTTTAATCATTACGCCCAATTGGATTTATGTTGTTGTGGGTCACTGAACCTGCATTTTGTTGACGTGGATTTGCTGTGATTATTTGTGACATTTCTCCCCAGATTCGTTTGCTTTGCCCCAGACTTCTGTCTGAGGTACAGTCACCCGAGAATTCAAAGCAAATAAATTAATGAATAACTAATCTTTGCAGATGCATGAATCTACATATCAATGTAATCAGAGGATGTTGTGTGCGTGGCTATTTCCAGCAGAGGGGATGAGAGGATGTCAAGCATGCAAAGCCTCTCTGCATATATGCTAATCTGGCTCTTTTAGGCAATCTGAAAATGAACCTTGCTGAAATGCACTTGTTCTATAATTCACAGAGTCTTTGGCACATGCAGACAAACCATGCTGATTCTTCCATATTAAACATACATTTACTATATGCTGTGCAATGAGATCTGAAATGAATTTGTGCACTCTGGGATTTATGGTGGATTCCCAAAGATTTTGCTGTTTCATGCAGTCTTATGACACAGCAAAAAATGTATTTTATTTTGGGGAAATTTATTTTGGGTGCAAAAAAAAAAAAGCACATTTATCAAACACTTCTGGGCGATATGCCGAAAATATTCCCACGCTGAATTTTTCTGCTTCCTGGAATTCTGGAAGGAATTCTGCTTCCTGTAAAATCCCAGCAGATCATGGCATTTTGTGTCAATTCATACAGCAAAACTGTAATGAAAATGAGTCTCTGTAAGTGAGAGTGAATTTAACATCACGATTAAGAGGACAAGTTTTGCTAATCAGGAGACTGTCCCTTGGAACCTTCAGTTTGCTCCAGCGCTTCTTGTCTTTTGTCAAGGCTTATAACATCTCCCCAATGTGCCAGAGGCTTATGGGGGAGTCACTGTAGATTACTGCCTGGGTCAAAAACTGAATGCAAAGAAGGCAGAGGAATAGGTGGAGTGAATCGCTGAAGAAGGAATCTGTGCAGAATATATTTGGGAAAGAAGCAGAAATTCTTTGTGATGTTCCTTGTCTGCATACAGGTAGGTTTTCTACCATCCTTCAGCAAAAAACACAATTAAACTGCTCTCAAAACCAGCTAAGTTGCAGAGCTGAACAGTTTGTGCCAATCGTCTGGGAAGAAGAGAAATTCCACATGGTGAACAGGACATGTTACACGGCCTGGATGTCACGCACAGTGGGTGCTTTGGATGATCTTTTGCCCTAATGCAAAGCCGATAGGAGTAAGCGTTAGCTCTCCAGTGAAGCTCCTCTAATGGCCTTCTCCTGGATTCCCTGCCCAAAGGCCTGTGCACTCTATCACGGGTTTCTTTACACTGGAGTTCAGGCAGTGGGACTTTGATAATAGCTGACAAATGAAAAACTGTGTCAACATCAGATGCGGTTATTTGTTTCCCAGCTCTCACACAATAATGACAAGAGAGGAAAGTTACTCAGTTGAATTTCATTACTTTACCTCTTATCTTCTACAATCGACACACAACTGTTTCTTTGCAAAATAGGTGCCAATAATATGAATGAACATGCGTTTTGTGTATTGGTTTGTAATGTTGTACTATATGTATGCATGCACATTGGCAACGTGTTCACATGTGTTTACATCAATGCTTGGTGATACATGTGAATCTGTACACATCCTGCTGTTAAGCGTGAAGACAGGACTGGGCAGTGGCTCCAGGCACAGCTTTAGTAAAGACCTGAATTCTAAATAAGTTATGTCAGATTACGCCAGCGCACACTTAACACTTCACTCCTTCGGATGTTGCATCAGTCTCTTCAGTTTACTATTACTGGAAAATGAAAGCAAAGGGGAAATTGAGGAGAAGGTCATTAAGAAAAGGCTTGTGGTAATAATTAAGATTTTTAAAGACATGATCTCTATATACCCATGACAAAATTCCTCTTCAATAGTCTGAGATTGCGTGCAAAAGAATGTTAATTTCATTATTTCTGGCACACTCACATATGTAAATGTGAACAAGTGACCTCCATGCATGCACAGCATTATTCCTACTGTTGCATGACATTTTCACTCATGTGGTTATGCCCTTGACTGCACATTGTAACTGTGCAGAACACAGATATTTAAGCAGACTGTCATGGATAAAACCCTTCCTTACATCATATATGAACAAAAAAAATGAAGAAGCTGCACTCCCCACTCAGAAGCATTGCTTAGGACTGCTAAGATATGGTTTACTGTTTCTGACATGCAGAAAACACACGGCCAACTTTTATAGAAGTGCTGTCATATGCAAACAAGCTCATTCATTCCGTCTGTCTCACTCTCTTCCCTAAACAACATCCACACATACACACGATGATTAAGAGGTCTGAGGGCCCTCAGGGCATGCTTGGTCTTGGGGCAGCGGTGAATCATAGCTGTGATGTGGTGCACGCTTTCCACTCTGATCTGTCAGTGAGGTTTGGGAACTGTGCTCACTGATGAGTGAGTCGGACCAAGCTGGGCCACAGCAGCCTCCCCAGTCTGTCTTCCTATCCTCGAACACCTCGGCTTCATGCTCTCGCTACCCAGAGCTACACAGTGACAGGTAAGACACCCGAAGAGCAGCCTGAGAGCAGCGAGGCTAAAGCATGAAGGGGAATCAATGAGGTGAAGATAACAGCAAACAGTGGAGCAAGCAGAATGCGATCACGGATGTCTCTCTAAGTAACACATGAACAAAAAAAAACAAGTTTTGTTCAGCCAAAAGAATTGTGTTGACATCACAGACCAAGAAAAAAAAAAACAAGATACACATATCAGCAAAATTATTCAGACCCTTCCATTAAAGAAAAGGCAAAACTCTCAATAGTAAATCAAATAACTGGAGACTGAAAGAAATAGTAATAAAGACAAATTTGCTAAATTATAATTAAATGAAATATGATATTGTTTTTTAATTTAACTGAGTTGAAAAAATGCTTTAAAACAAACAAGCGAAAGGCATAGCCCTAGACTAATGAGAGCACGAGTTCCAGAAAACACCTGATTACAGTGATCACCTCAAAGGATTGTTCAACAAAATATTAGGTCATGAATCATGTAAGGTATATTAGTTTATCATATTGTTTGCTTGTTTTGTTTTCCATTTGTTTTTATTTCCTTCTTTTTTTCCTTCTTCAATGGAAGAGTAAATATACAATATGTTTCCTCAGGGGGAGGGGGGGGGGGGGTGTTGGGGGGCTGGCTGGGCCCTGCATTGCAGCCCCATCGCTTGTCCTGGCTTGCCCTGATCTTGGTAGTTCCTGTAGCGATGTCCTCCGCAGTCGCTGTTGGGGCGGCTCCTGGTGTGGATGCATCCCCAAACATTGTTTCAGGCCATTTGTCTTTGAGATGTTTAGCCCAAATAATGTTTTTGTATTGTTTCAATTAAAGACACAGAAACTATAAGGCAGAGTTTTATTTCTATGAAAAGAGGAGTGGCATCATGTGTTTGTGTTGTGTGTGTTTGCGAGTGTGCTTTTGTGCATGTGTTTGTATATGTGTGTATGATAATAAACGTTTGAAAGAAGAGAGCATGGTCATGTGTGTAATATTGATCTTTGATGTTTTTACATTTACTATTCTTTAAATATTTGTTTTTACATTGTAAAGCACTTTGTGATGCATCATGTATGTAAAGTTACAAATAAAGTTTGATTTGATTTGATTTGATGTTTGCTGCGATTGATCTTTGCTGTAATACACCTTCCTTTGGGCTGCTGATGATGTTTCCACTCCTGTCACGGTGGGACAACTTCAATAATCATAATGTAATTATGTGGATAGTTGCCATTATTTACAGGAAAAATCTATTCCATGTAAGCGATAAAGGAGGTGCTGGTGGGTGGCATATGATCCCCAGGCAGGCTTTCAAGTGTCCAATCTTTTCAACAGTGCTTTCGCTGTCCTGCTTCTGTTGTACACTTGATTGCTTACTTTTCTCCTTCACTGGAACCAGCAAGCATTCAGTTGATCAAAAATATATTGTGAAGCTTAGAAAACATCTTGTCAAGGAATTGCTACATACCACAAAAAAACCTGCTGTCATGATCTCACACTTTCTAATCATTCTGATGAGACTCCGCCTATTTCTTCGGTCAAGAAAGGCATTGTAATAATTTCTTGTCATACCCGCAGTGCATTTTCATAATAAAGACGGCATTGATCATTTATCACGTTTCTTTTGGTCCAGAATAATAAGACCAAACAAAAAAAGAATGGAAACACTATAAACACAAAGGCTGTAACTATGATGTTTATAAAATAGACTCAGATTTCTCACTGAATGACCAAACATTAGCATGCTCCCTCAGTTGAGGTTGATGTCAATTCCATTTTCAGTTACAATCCAATCTTATGACAAAATGTGAAATAATTCCTTTGGTCAAGTGGGAAATGCTGCAATTTTACAATAAAGACAAAATGTTCTAGTTAGCACAATTATTACTCTCTTTTTTTAGCTTTGATTTGTAAGTACTTTGATGTTTCACATCTTCATATGTGTTTCTCCATCATAACACCCTTTTTCCATTTTTCACCAGTATCAATACTTACAAGTAAGTAAGGGCCAGGAAAAGGTAGTAACCCACTGGTTTTCATGCAAGAGATTACTGGTTTGGCGCTCATCCTACATGTTTTTGCACTTTTCCACCTCACCTCCTGTTCAAGATTCACTTGTTTCTGCTGCACTCTCACATGTTGATGGTTAGAGTTAGGTGTGTACATCTTTTGTACATGAGGATAAAAAGCCTCCATGCATTACGTATTTTCTGGTGAAACTGGGCATGCTAAATCTGGCTAGCAGTTAGATTTTTAATGCAATTACGAAAAAAAAGGAAGAAAAAGGACACAGCAAACTAATGAAGAAGGGTGACTCTGTCATCAGATGCAAGAAACTGGTTTCTTGCATCTATAAGAAGAATATGGTTTTGAAACTATAAGAAGAATATTGAACAACCTGATAGCTATTATTGATAACCTGTGATGGCTAACAGGATGGTAGGACATTTCCCTACCATGTGCTTCACACTGTGCAAGAACTCTTCTCTGGCAAACAAGGAACTGCTTGAACAGGCAAGGGGCTTGCAACTCTGCTTTTTGTAATTGTTTTGTTATTTTAAACTTGTTTTTGCTGTTGTATTTGCCCATTTTCTCATTTTTACTCCTGCTCACTGCAGAGTCCCAGCATGTCCACATGGGTTTTATTTTGGCTGCAGATAAGGGACCTGCCTGGATATGTCCACAGTTTCCACAGTGGCCTCACCTGTGTTTGCCTTTATGAGCCTCACATATAAGGACCTGTTTATGATATCACATAGGACCTGCAAAATTTGCCAATTTCAAGCCCATGCCCTCTCAGTACCAAAATAGCCCAAATATAACCAAGAATGATTGTGATTCATGGGCAAACAAAGGTGTCCCTTATCTGCAGCCCAAATAAAACTCTTCCATGCCGCTGGGGTTTTTCATATTTTTGCACGTCTGCCTGCACAATTTTGTGCATTGGTACTTGCAGTATTTAATTTGTCATTTATTTGAATAATAATCTACAAAGTAGTTGTATTCCTACCTTATTTCGCACCTCCCTTACTGTTACTTTAATGTTTGGATTTGAGTAAACATACTTTTTAAATATTCTTTCCATATATGAGCTCAATAAAGCACATCTCTCAATTTCTATTCTGTTATTACCAGGTGTGAAAGAAATCCTTCCTTTCACAGCACACAAACATGTGTTCATATGTTTCTCTTCTACTGAATATTGAATATTGAAGGGGTGTTGAAAGGCCTGGTAACTTTGTACAGCAAAATTTTTTTCTTTTTGTTAAGCTAATTTTTCTTTTACAAAACCTACGTGTGCAGTCACAGATCCTGCAGTCACTTTTTATAATTATTAGTGTTGTTATTAATTCAACTGAGATACTTACAAATATGAGGTTTGGTTTAAATAACTGGATGCCTATTCCTTGTAGTCAGTTGCTGAGTTTAGGGCATACAGACAATAAATGCTCTGTTTCCTCCTTGTGAGGTTTTTCTAGGTCTCTACTGTAGCTGCCTCCAGGCACTGCTTGTTTGTGTATCTCCCTTCAGTTTTGTCATGTTCTATTGGGTCAAGCCCATGTGACTGACTCGACCATTAAAAAAGATTCGCCTTTAGAATTTTGTGGGTTTCTTTCACTGACTTTTTAATTTTTTTTGGGGGGGGGGGTAATTTTATATCTACAATAAAACGACAAATTATTCAAGTGAACTCCATTTGATTAAATCTGTACAAAGTTTATTTCTATTCACTTCAGAATTCATCTGGTAACTTCTTCAGATGATTACATCATCAGTACACCAGTGGCCTATTTCCACAATCAGCCATACATGAAACACCGCCTCCACTGAGTTTGACCAATGATGTGGTGAGATCTGCATCATCTCTTCCTTTTCCAGTTCATTATAGTTTACTTTTCCAAAGACTCTAACTCCAGATTTGGTCCATTTGGTGTTTCCATCATTTCATGTTAGCAGCGATTCCTATCTTGTAAATCCTCTATTTACATTCATGAAGGGTTGAGCTCACCACTTCCTTGTTATGAATGATCCAAATATTTTTTGTTATCTCTTTCTTTTCCTTTTTTTAACGATTCCCAAAGTCTTTTTTTATTATTTTCCTCATAATGTAATTGGTCTGGGTTTTTTTTAGCCCCCTTGACTTCCTTCACTTGCCTCAGCACATATTTGAGGATCCACATGAAAAGATGATTGGACTATCATAAAATCCTCTAAAAAAATAAACTTAAAGACAAGTCAATAAACCTTGGAAAATGACAAGCTGTTAACATTTTAAAGAATTACATAATACTCAAAAATTACAGCTACCTTTGATGGAATGTATCCTATCTGACTATAATTGGAATGGAGTGAGATTATTTAAGATCAGTCAGCCTTGTAGACTGACTGATTGTATGGAGTTTATTGAACAAGTGTCTGAATATTTTCACAGATCTGTTGAACTTAAAACAGGAAATAGCTGTCAATAAATTTTTGATCTCCCAGCATTCGGAAACAGCATGCTTTTTGTATTGTATAAAGGCAGGATTTAGTATCTCAAATTTACAAGGCTTTATAATGGAAATACAGTACAATATTGCAAACAAAAAATGCCTTTACAAAAGAGCTGCAAAACAACTTATTTGTAATGATATAAGGAAGTCACACTACTGTGTGTTACTGTAAATGCCTTCTGAATGTTGCATTTTAAGTCAGAGCAAAGCAGATATTAATATTCATTCTGAGTTTGCCAAAAATTTATTTATACACCATCAAGACAAAGGTGAATGAAAAATAATAAAACAACGGCCTAATGTGTGAGAATAACACAACTAATTGGACTATTCTCATTGTCCCTGTAGAAACATGGCAGGGGTATTGTTTTAATGACCAAACCATGTCTAGTGCAATGATAGTTTGTAAAATGTACCTTTCAGCTTGTAGGTACCCGGCTTTTTCTGGAGCCCTTTCATATCACATACCAAACATCTGAAAAAGAATGTAGCTGCAGGCAAAGTGGGACTATCAAGCAGCTTTCCAGCTCTGTACATTCTGTACACATTGCTGATTTTTACCTATTTTTACAAAATCCACACAATTCCTTGTGGTTAATATCTCTTGTTATTCACTGCTTCTTTTTATTAAACTGTGTACAACCGTGTCTTGTTACTTTCTAGGTCAAAGCTGGGATGGAAACAAGGAGGTTGCACAAAGAGCCAAGGCCAATTTGATCCCAGTTGAATGTTTACATGCGGGAGTAATTTGACTCCCAACTGTTTCTGGGTGCATAAGTTCAATTTAGCGATATTTCAGCCAGAATGAAATATTTCCATGTGCTTTTTTTATCAAAAGTCCATGCTAAATTGATATTTCTTTCCCTCTCTTTTAAAGGAAAATATATAACAGCATAGCTTATTAACTCCATGGTGTGGGGTTGGCTTTTCTGAAAATGAATCCACAGTGTTTATCTTCAGTAAGAATATAGTGCCTATAGTGCCCTAACAGGCAGTGTGAAACATTGTTAACTTATTCCTTCTATTTAATATGTATAAATCAGCTGGCATATAGTTCCTTCAATATCTGAGGCACTGCATCTCATCTTTGGTTGACACAAGACTTACTCAGTTCTTCTGCAACTCTTTCTTTCAAGCTAATTTAAGCATGTTCCACTAACTCTAGCATCCAGAAAGGATACAATTTCTGTGGTGGAAGTAAAACAGTTAGCTATTTTTTATTTAGCTATTTCTCTGACACACAGATAGCAACATGTGGTAGTCCAAGGCTAATACATTACATTACAATAGTTAATACATTGATACATCACAGTGTTTAGGGTGGAATTGGCTTTTTGCATACTTCATACCTCAGATCCTCCTTTAAAACCATGAACAAAAAATAACTTCAGACAATAATTCGTTGATATTTTTTGTCCATTTCCATAAAAAATAACCAACAATCAAGGTTGAAGTTCCCGTTAAAATCAGCATCATATCATTAAGAAATTCCACATTTGAGCCTGTGGAGCAGGTCTGACAATTAAAGTGGAAGCAGAGGCATTATGCAGGAATGAAGTTTCTGTGGTCTGTTAAACACATCCCCTGGCAAAGCCTAATGTGGCGTGTGACACGTCACACCCTATCACTCTGCCTAACAGATGACCAGCCGCTTACGTATGCCGCGTGCACCACTGGATCCCGAACCAGACACTGTCAGGTGCGATAACAGTTTGAGCGGCAAACCTATTCTGAAGCCTTGCCCTCTCCCATTCCCCCACATTTGATGCTGCAGCCACACAGCTCTCAGTCACTTCTGGACCACTGCAAGTATGTGCTGTGTCCTAAAGATGCTTTTATTCCTGGTTCACCTGCTCAGTCCCCCGTGGCTGAGGGCCAGAGATAACCTAGTCGCTCTGTTCCCTTGGACCAGTGAACTATCCTCCATCACTGGAGGGGGAGGGGGGAAGGACTGTTGCTGATCCCAGCTGTCTGGAGGGGATCAAATGCTTCTATATTAGCACAGGTTCATTGCAGGGATAGTTATACAGTCAAATTCATACAGTTATACATGACAGCAGCCAGTTTTCCCCAAATATAACATCCTGTCGGACTCTTATAGAGAACCGTAATACACCTCAAGTGTTTCTCCCATGTGGCCATTGCTCCTAAATGTCCTTATATATATATATATATATATACATATATATATATATAGGTTATATCCAGAGGTTAATTGGGCACTCCAGATTCACCCTAGGAGTGAGTGTGTGTGTGAG
>JAVQJG010049022.1:0-10910 GCA_036024015.1 Craterocephalus amniculus
TGTTCGCTATCAGCCAACTTTCCTCAACACTGCCACCTAGTGTTCTGGCGCAGACATTACCAAGCGTGCCCGAGCCTGGTTCAAGCACTGGCATGTGAACACAACTCAGGAGTAATCGTTCCCGGGCACGGCACGGGCCCGAGCACGCCATGTGAAAAGTCCCTAGTCACATTCACATCCCTGTCAGCCTCTGCAGTGACTCAAAAATCTGCATATGGCTCCACAGCATCTGGCTGCCCCTATATGCGGAGTGTACTTCCTTGTCTCTGCGTGTGGCGAGAACAAGCAGTGTGAAACTACATGCTTTGGTTTTTTTACTTTTTTACAAAAACGTTCCTTAAAAAAAAACTTTTTAGATGTTGCAACATAAGTATGCAGGTACCAGCACAACAACCCAACAAGCCTGGCTTCTGTGAGTATTGACTCAGGGAGAGAGGTACCAATAAACATGTTTGGGCTGTTTGAAGATAAAAACGAATAGATCACCACATTCAAATTGGCAGCTAAACAACCATTAATAGTTTAATTCATGACTTCCACTAACTTCAATAAATGCACCGGTTTCTCTGAGTCTTACTCCGGCTTCTGTATCTTTTATCGGTTACGTTAAATAAATACTTTGTGATCAAATGAGCATCTATTTTAAAACCGATGGACAAAACTTTAAAACTAAAGTAAAATTTGGATGTTGAAAGATAAGCTGATTGTCTGTCATCGGTGTGATCAACAAAAGTTTAATACAGATCAGAATTTGAATCTGAGTCAAATTTCTGCCAATAAATCACCCTGAATGCAACAGAATATAACATCAACTCTGCCAACGTGCTTGCTTAGAATTACAAGGATGGGAAACCCAAGAAAATTATTCATTGGATGGAAATTTGATATCTGTCCCCGAGTGCAGTATGAGTCATCAACATGCTTTTCATTGTTTTCCAGCGAGTGGCAAATTCTAAAATGCAATTAAAAATATATATATATATTTATATATATATATATTTAAAGGCCGTTATTGGGTTAGATTCTGTTGTGTATGTGAGCTAAAGTCAATACATGTTGAATGAATGAAAACAAAACTTTGGAAAGATGATTTGAGGTGATAACTTTATGCTTTGGTCTAAATATCTATTCTGTCTATCTTTACTGATAATCTATGTTTACTGAAGTTAATCTCCAACATTGCTAAACCACAGGAAAAGACTAAAAGTGTTGCATTCAGCAAAAAGTAATGGAAAGTAACCGACTCTTTTAAATGACGGAGATAACGATTCATCTTTTTAATGATTTTTTTCCCACACCATGTTGACTTCTAAAACTTTTGTTTCAACAGGAATCAAGTTAAATTAAACCTGTAATTTAATTTAACTTGAGAATATAATGTTTATTGTTGACATTTTAAAGTCTGGACCCCATAAAAAGTTGAATTTTGGCATCATCTGTTGGGGATCCTTTTAAATAAGCGAATAAACTAAATACTGGAACCTTTTATCATATCCTCACTAAGGATATGAGAATCATACAGCTGAGTATCTGACCAGAGAAGTCTGCTGTTGTTGAAACAAGGTGCATAATCGGCAGTTTTTCAATAAAAACTCTGCCTCATGTTGAGCCTCATTTACATTTAGAAAAGAAAATGTGTGATCATTCCTCTTTAACTAGAAACACTCATAGTTTCTTTTTATGTTTGAAAAGGCACAGTTAGCACCAAAACAACACAAAGTACAGGAAGCTGAGACGTTTTACTGTAATGACACAGTCTGATATCTCGGACTTAATGATTGTTGCATTTATTCCCAACAACTGAAAAGCGACAAAAAAAAAATTTAAATGAAATGAAGAAGGGCAAAAAGGTTAATGATGACTCAGTACACTAAGCTGTTACTTTGATGTTCACAGGCAAAGTGATCTGGTAATAACACAGAGACAAAAAAGATCTAAAAATGAGAAAGCACACAAAAACAAAAAACGCAAGCCCACACGTCAACGAAAGCGCCATCACTCACACAGACACATGACGGGATGAATAAATGGATGCCGATGACAACGTATGAAAAATAAGTTATTTTTCATCTCTGCAGCTCTGCCTGTCTCATCTGCTACACGCTGTGGATGAGCAAACACACTTGGCTGCCTATTCATCCATGTCTCCAGTCAGTAGTCAACCGCTGCGACTTAACTCACCCACGATGTGTAACTGTATTACTCATCATCACACTTCTCGTTTTAAACCCGCTCCCTTCCCCTTCTCTTCTCACCCCGCAACGAGTGATTAAGAACGAGCCGTGCTACGCCGACGGTGGTCGGTAATGGCTGGTGGTCTCTGCTGCACGACTGATTACGAGTTTTTGTTTGTAGTTATTGTATTGTTCTCACGTGGACATGCGTCACATACAGTATGCACACGTGAGTTTGAGCGCTTACAGTACGCATGTGGGAGTGCATAAGAGAGGTTTCTGTAAGTGCTTAACAAGAGGAGAATGTATGAAAATATGCACGTTTGATGTTTTTTTTTTTCTTTGTGAGATTTTTCCAAACTTTAAATACTGACATGTACCTCTGTCGTAAATTTCAAAATTTCTGTCAGCGAATCAGTTTTTGCTGAAGCTGAACTTTGTGTTTTTGCCTTTTTTTTTCCTTCAGAAGTCTATCTGCCTTTCAGCGTCTCTGTTTCTCTCTCACACACACCTTGGATAGTAGCCAGGGGATTGTTACCGAGGAGGGCTTGGTTCATCCCTGTGTTAACTCCCATCACAGTGTTCCTGTTGTGGCACACACATACACACACACACACGTGCAAGCATGTACACGAACACAGAGACAGAGGAGAAAAGGTGAGGAAAAAAAGCAGGTTTAGTGGCAAGGACAGGCAGAGGGTGAATTCATCCCTGCACATGTAAACGGCAGCTGTTTGCAGACAGAACTTCTTTAGAGACACCAATAGGAGATTAGAAATGCAAGAAAGAAAAAAGGGGAGGGGGGGTTGTCCTGGGAAAGCTACAAAACATGCAAAACCCTCATTTTTTACACAGACTTGATAGGATTTCATACACAAACACATCTGAATGAGTGATTAATGTGTTTGTTTTGGTCATATTCACCTCAAGTTTGCAGCAAAATCGGTGATGTAGTTAGACATTTCACCGTTCTTTTTAGTCATACGCCATAAGCTGTGAACAGAAGAACCATACACACACACACAGGGTTAGATTGTGCTGTTGTAAGGAGGAGGGCAGTGGGCATGTTTATCAGTGTTCATGTGTGTAAACGTGTGTGTGTGTGTGTGTGTGTGAGTTCGGTATCAACCATTTAACTACAAACTGCAGGTGAACCGAGCGTGTTGCGGTGCAGCTTTCAGGATGATCACATTTATGGAAATGTATGGCTGTGTGTTTTGAAGCCTGCTGTGTGCAGGAGACTTTGCCTAAATGTATTGACTTGTGGTGGAACCACAGATAGAGGCACAGTGATTAAGCCGACTGCCTTACAATTGTTGTTGCAAGACAGTTTACGTCAACAAATATGTTCATATATGCTTGTGATTAGCTGCAGAAATAGCGGAAATGGTATTTGATTTTCAAAACCTGAACAAATACAGTCAGCATGTGCTGCTTTTGAGCCGGTAGTGTGCTTGCTCCTAGTCTCTTACCCTGTGTTAAGGTTGAGTGTGCTGTGGCTGGGAGTTGCAGGGCTGGCTGTGCTGCGGGGAGGAGGCGGAGGAGTCGCCGGGGAAGGCGTGGAGCTGAGCGGGGTGTGGGCTGAGCTGAGAGAAGGGTGGGTGGAGGTGAGGCTGGAGGTCAGGGGGCAGACGGGGGACATGGTGGTCACCGTTGTGCTGCTGAGACTGGTCACGGCCTGCGACAGCTGGCTGGACATCTGTCGGAGAGAAAAACGGGGCCGTTCAAGGTTTCTAGTTGTTTTCAATTCACTATCAAGGATAAATCTGAGGTGACCTTTGGTAAACCTGTAAAAAAGAAAAGTGAATCAGACTAATGACTAATCCGATGTGAGTAAACTCGTGCTGCCAGTAGTGACTAAGCTGCAGGAAGTCTAGTAATAGTAAAAGTAAAAGTTTTTATAACTGGAAACAAAGCTGTGTTGATGGTCTCTGCAGCCTCGGGGTGCAGGGGGCATCCATTAGAGATAAACAGAGTTTGACAAATTCCTGCATCTCTTGGAATATCTGGGGTGAGCATCTTATCCGGGAGATTGTTGTTCACCAGCTAAAACCAACATGATTTTAATATTTTCCAGTTCTGACATAATCTGAAACACTGTTTTCATTCCCCCGTGTTAATCAATGCAAAGGCTTGCTAATTACCATATGGGGGCTGTAACAGGGCTGTTTGTGCGTTTGTGGGGCAGAGGGGGGCTGGCTGGGCAGGGGAGGGGTGGCACTGCTGGGATTGATGCGCTTCTCTTTCTGCCGGCGGTTGCAGAACCAGACCCGGATCACCTCCTTCTCCATGTTGAGCTGCTCTGCGATAAGCAGGATTTCCTCCGAGGTGGGCTTCTGGTTCTGCAGGACGGGGAGAGAAACGACAACCCAGAACATTTCAGCGGCACTAAATTCAAAGCATGAGGCATTACTTTAAAAAGAGGAATAATCTCACAGAAGATCTAATGACAAATGAGTTGGCATTTAACCCGTCTGCGGTGGTGACTGGAAATTGGCAGGTTAAAGCCAGTTCTTCTTAAAAAAGACAGAAATCCCTTCATCTCAGAGATTTTTTTAAATACGCCTAGGTAAACAAGAAGGGTCGGAAACGTGCTTTTAAAAGTTAAAGGCTACATTTAAAAGAGTTCAACATTATATGCGCTGTCTTACCGTCAGAAATGAGCGCTCCAGGGCCACGCGTACATTCGTCTCGATGCTGGTTCTCTTCTTTCTGCGGCGACCGGGTATGCCCTCGAAACCCAGCGAGGGTGAGGAGAGGGAACTGGGGCTGGGCAGGGTGCTGTCTATGGACATGGTCTCTGGAAGACAAATCCCCTCAGAGTTACATCAAACTGATACAAAGCTGATTTAAGCCTCTTCACTCATAGTAAAGTGTCTTTATTTCTGTGAGAGCCCACCTGCATCATTGAGCCACTTCTCCAGCAGCGGCTTCAGCTTGCACATGTTCTTAAAGCTCAGGTTTAGAGCTTCGAAGCGGGATATGGTGGTCTGACTGAAGTCGTTGCCATACAGCTTCCCCATGGCCAGGCCGACATCTCCCTGGTGGAAAAAGATGGAAAAAGGGAAGCAGAGTTTAGGTGGAGATGAGTTCGATCATGGAGACAGACACTCGGAGCTGATGCAGCGGATGCTCCTCCGACCTGCGTGAAGCCCAGTTTGATGCGCCGCTGTTTGAAAGTGCGTGCAAACTGCTCCAGCTCCTCCAGGTCACTGGGCTCCTCGGGGTGAGAGGTGACGGAGGGCACTGTGGTTACGCCTCCACTGCCGCTCACATCCATGCTTTTATCTCGCTGCAACAGGTACAACACCAAAAAATGAAAGTGAGAGACAGAAATAAGAGGCGTCAGCTCATCATCGGTTCCACTGAAAGTTTCCTACCTGCGCCTGGAGTGCCATTCTAGTTGGAGCAGAGAGGAGGCTCCCTTGGTTTTGCTGAGGTAGCGGAATCAGATTTGGTGTCGACAGGAGTCCTGAACAACAAAAGCACATTGTCACTTGTGAAAATGATAGAAGAAGAAAAAAGACAAAAAAGGTGGGTTTCTTTACATGCGAAACCTTTTTAGACAAAGAAATAAAAAAGAGGACAACGGGTGCACACCTTGCTGGCTCTGCTGCGCCTGCGGGAGCAGAAACTGGGCCGGAGACTGGAGCGGGTGACCGGGCACCAGCACCAGCTGCTGGAGCTGCAGCAGCTGCTGGATGTCCTGTTCAGCAGAGACAGACACGAGAGTCAGGTTCTGTTCATTTCTACGCAGTGAGAGGAAAGAAACATATATTTCCACCAGACGTGCAGATGTGGACAAAAGATGCTGCAGCAGGAGGAAAAACTTGGTTGCTGCACGGCGTCGGAGAAAACAAAAGGGAAACGAGAGCACTGAAGCAAGGTGGAAACAGTGAATCATGAAATGCACAACAAACACGCGAGGCGAGCGCTTCCATCCACTCCTCAATCAAGCCTCTGGTTGATTGGCTGGCAGTACCTGGGCGGTGAGCTGGATTGGCTGGGAGAGGGTGAGCTGGGGTGGAGGAGGTGGGACAGGGACACTCTGGCTGCTCTGTTCCTGTGTGCTCTGTCCCTGGGCCTGTGAGTGACCCTGCTGCCCTGTCTGGCCCCCTTGCTGCTGCTGCTGATGCTGGGCTTGCTGATTTGCAGCTGCCTGAGCTTGCTGATTGGCTTGGGCGGCTGCGTGGGCTGCGTGGGCTGCATGAGCGGCATGGGCTGCATTGGACTGCTGCACAGCAGCAGCCAGGAGCTGCGCCTGAGCCTGCTGCAGCAGCAGCTGCTGCTGCGCCGGCAATAGCGCCGTTAGCTGATGAAGAAGGAGAGGAGAGGAAAGGATCGAGAAATTAGCAAGAGGAGGGAATAAACAGGGGGAGACAAAGAAGGAAGCAAAGTAAAGTAAAGTAAGCAAAGAAAAAGCAAAGCAAATAGTGTGTTTGCACGTGTATGATGTGTGTGTGTCTTACCCCTGCTAGCTGGGAGCCGGTTAGCATGAGCTGTGTGTGCTGCAGGGCTGTCTGGGAAGGGGTCGGGCCGTGGGAGGGAGGAAGGCCTGGAGACATTTCAGGGCACTCATCCATCTTATTCTGGTGTGAGAACAAAGAGAGGGACAGAAAGGATATGAAATAAACAAAATTCTGTTAATGTCCCAGTCTGATCAGCTACACGAGGAGGAAAACGGGCTTTTAAAGCTGCATTATGACATGTTTGTCAAAAAGACGATTAAACTGTTAAGCTGAAGTAAGCTGATCCCAATTGTGTGTAGTCTATCTAAACAAAACGGATGATCTTTTCTCCCAGGATGGGACATGTCTGAACTAGCCGAGGGAGCCTCTTCCAGCGTACTGATTTGCATATCATCTTTACTATGAAAATTAGGCCAAACTCAACTTTTGGTGAGAAGAGTAATCTTATGGATTTACTCCAACAGCCAATGGGCTTTGTCAGGTAAGAGTGCCATCATATTCTTTAGGAACTTGTTTACGTTCAGGTCTGGGCGGAGGGTCGACACATAACCAACCTCAACGTTTAACAGGACAATAGAGCCGTTCAGTGAATAGAGACCAACACAAAGCTGAGGCGGCCGTACAGTCAATAAGCCCAGAGCGTGACATTAAGACACAAAAGATGCACAAACACGGGTCCAGACTCACGCACAGACATGCACAGGCAGCTCAGTGACACACACACACACACACACACACACAGACACTCACCTTGCTGTTGCCCAGGTTTGGAGACTGGGGGAAAGGGCTGACTTTCATCGACTGAGCCCAAATTGAAGAATCCAACATAGAAAAAAAACATAAATTACCGCCAAAATTATGCTTTATATTGATATCTGGTTGTTTTGGATCAATTAAATATAATAATAATAAACATAATAATAATACTTTGTGCTGTAGCTCAGTTACGGAGGTGAATAAGGTGGGAGATGCTTGTAAAAAAGAAAAATAATTAGACTCACATATACCTGGTGATTTGATTCAGGTCCATTCCGCTCTGAATCTGCGTGGGAGTCAGAGGAAAAAGTGATAAACAACGCCTTGAACATAAGCGACTGGTGCAAGATTATACATGAACTTTCCGGTGTCATACATGTGCAGCTTTTTTTACACACACACACACACACACATCGCTGTAGTTTGTTGACAAATCTTACCCGTGCCCTCCAACGGTGAATCAGAGCCAACTTTCTCAACCTCTACTGGCTTTGACATCCTGATATCTGCAACAGGAAGGCACACGAGATAAACAAGTCAGCCTGGCACACGTGTGTCACAGCAGAAGCCCGCAGACGTAAAAAGGACGTTTATGGAGCAGGAGATGACAGAAGGGGAAAGACGATGACCAAGCTGCTGATCTCAGATAGGTTGGGGTTGAGTGTTTTCAGGTCACAGACTGGGGCCTACACACTGTAAGCTTAACAATGAAGCTGAATCATCTGCAAGCTGAATCAAGCCCACATTCATTCATTCTTTCCAATCGGTGGTTAACACAGGAGTAGGTTGACCCAAGGTGCTCGCTTGTTCTAAAATTAACTGCTTTAGAACAAGGTGTTTTCGTGGGAGCAGTACTAAAAATGTCTCATGTTTGTGTGTCATTCATTATAAAACCACATCACTCTGTGTTTGGTACTGTATTGGGACAGTCCCCATAACAACAGCAATGGTACCAGGGGAGGAGACGTTTAATTCTTTAACTCTGTTTAGTGCTAAAACATGAGAGCATTTTGGCAACAGGGAGGCAGGAAAAGACAGGAATGAGGATTATTTGAGGAGAGTTTAGAGAGATAAGTGTGTGTGTGTGTGTGTGTGTGTGTGTGGTATTGTCATGTTTGGTTATCAGCCTGCAGAGTCGTCTAATTACAAAAGCCTTTTTATTTGTCTGAAACCACAAACTGTAAAACAACTTTTTTTTTTGCTGTGACCATTTTTTTTCCCTCTCGCTCTGTCTTCCCTTAAATCCACACACATACAAAGACACACATACACACACACACACGCACACACATGCAGAACTACTTCCCTTTTGTGAAAACATGCAAATCGTCCCAACGACCAACTAATTATATCTGCCACCTGCATAATAAACTCTCAGTCTCCCTCCTTCTTTTCTCTCCCTCTCTCACCCTCCTTCTCTCCATCCTGCTGTTTCTCACGCGCAGAACGGACTTCATGACAACACGCCGCGTTTCCCGTCAGCCTGTTCTCCATATTTTTATGTAAATGTCACAGAAAATAGATTTAAAAAAAAAAAAAAAGGAAATTGGGGTTTTCTGTAAAGGGGGAAAAGCAAAGCGGTCGAAGACGATTGTCGCCATCGGGGGGCAGCAGTCATCCACCGGCCCGCTGACCACCAGTGACCCGAGGCCCACTTTAAATGAACAAGCTGTCAGTCTGCTCGTATCTTTATAAAGAGGAGAACTGGCAGATGAAGAGCCACTCCCTGATCAGAGGCGCATTTAGCGGCAGCAACACATCAGCGCTGGTGAAACAGATGTGAGATCAGTGGACTTCAGTGCGTTTAGAGGAAGCGACGATCAGCTTGAGAGACTCCGCAAATGTATTTAGGTTTCACATGCAGAAATAAACACACAAAC
This sequence comes from Craterocephalus amniculus, assembly GCA_036024015.1. Taxonomy (NCBI): domain Eukaryota; kingdom Metazoa; phylum Chordata; class Actinopteri; order Atheriniformes; family Atherinidae; genus Craterocephalus; species Craterocephalus amniculus. The sequence goes on from JAVQJG010049022.1 coordinate 9,280, forward strand.
AGTGCCACACACTTACTGCAGGGCTTCCCTTAAAACATTTGATCTAACTCAGCCACCGCACGCGTGGAAGAGGAAATCTGATGGTCAGTTTGTGGTTATTCCAGCATTACACGGCACCTGCTCTAATTGTGTAAAAATGTCTATCAGTGAAACCAACTAACTGCCCGCTGTTGCTCAATTTCTGCTTAAAAACCGCTGAATATAGCCCCAAATAGCATCTTCCTCAAAGATATAAAAAAACTCAGCATCAGTAAGCTGCTGAGTTTCTGTAACAGCAGGCGTCTCATGCACTACACCGAGGCCAAATCTGCTGTATAAAGTAATGGTCTCACTCATAAAACAGCTGTAATGTTTAGCTCCCAAAGAGTAGCCTCTCGTGCCGGCCGCTCGCAAGACAGAACGCACAGAGCAGGTGTGTGTTGATTCATGCTTTAAACAGCCTGCAGACAGTAGCGTGGTGGATAATGTGGTCATTAATACAGTGAAGGGACAGTATATCAAGATGTTGTGCCTTTTTTCTCACTTCCCCTCCCGACTTCCCCTTGCACCGGGTTGAACGCCGAGTGTTAAACCCAACACTTACTGTCAGCGCCGCTATTAATATTAACCTGCTCTCTCACTCTCTCTTTCACTCCATCTTTTAAAAACCTGCCGCTCTTATTCAACACGCTGCTGCACACACACATGATTTCACATTTCACTGGCTAGTGTTACATGCTACTGATGTAATGTGAGATAAGCACGAGTATGAGAGGATTGTCAACTTTAAGCGGTGGCTTCTTGTTTAGTTTTTGCACATGTTTCACTTTAAGAAGACATAAAGATTTTTTTAATGTGTGGAAATTTTTATTAGTTGAATTATTGCTGTTTTTCTTCAGGATGTGCCCACATACTATAAGCGCAGGGTAGTACTACATATTTATCTGTGAGCATGTGGGACCAGGTTGCAACACCATGCTCAGCGTATCTTAAACGTATCTCATTTAGTGCTGTATAATCCTGTGTCATGAATAAATGATGCAACAGATAGGAAGAGGGAACAGAAGTGTGTGTGTGTGTGCTCAGTCTGGACTGTTTCTGTTATTCTCCGCTGGGTATTTATGGCCGAGATGAAACTCCACTGCAACCACTGTGATCCCGCCACCATCGCCACCCCTCACCCCACTTCCTGAATCAGGACACAACACTGGAGCCAAGTGGGGTGACTTGGAAATGGAGAGATTAAAATTTCAAACTACTGATTTTTTTTCCCCATAAAAACAACTCATAGCTCATAAAAAACAACAACAAAAAACCAAACCATTTTCTATTCATACCTGAGCTTCACAGTCATTTGTCTTCAACCTCCACAGATGAATAAATAAGTCTTAATTACCATAAAACCAAATCATTCGAGTAGTGACTTTATTTAGCCATTTATTTATCACTTTTTATGTTTTTATGACTGATAATATAACCAGTTACTTTGACTTTTTTAATTTGTATTTTATGTGATTTTACTTAGTTTAAAGTACACTTTGAATATTGAAAAATCTATCTATCTATCTATCTATCTATCTATCTATCTATCTATCTATCTATCTATCTATCTATCTATCTATCTATCTATCTATCTATCTATCTATCTATCT
>JAVQJG010049027.1:0-11457 GCA_036024015.1 Craterocephalus amniculus
ATATTCTATTCAACATAAATATGCCGTTAAAAAACCTTAAAATATTAGGTTTGTTTTTTTGGAAGCCAAAATATTTCTAACTACAGTGGATGCCCCTGCTTCTCATGTACAGTAAAGTATGCAGAGTTACAATAACAAAATCTTTAGTAATTGTTTCAAAAGTGTTCCAACTATTCATGTTTTCACAGTACAGTGCAAAAGAAACTGGACATCAGGCCACGTTTGTGCACGTTTTAGTTCAGAGCTATAGTATGGATGTGCTTGGTGACAAATCAGAAATGACTCTGTACTCATGATGATGCATTTCTATTCGACAAATTGATTAAGCAATCACCAAATACAAAAAGACAGACTGATTTCTCTCCACAAAAATATTACTTTTTTATGTTAAAATTTTTGTATGAGAATTAGTATGAGGGAAATTGGGTCTGAAAAACCCCTTAGAAGACTCAAAGAAAATATAGAGTAGTTCCACAATAATAGATTTCATAAGCATGTTTGGGACAACATTCTGAGCTCCCTAGACACATCAGTGTCAAAAATGTTTTTTTGTTACTATTCCTGGATAAAGTACAATTTATGAAACTACAACGACAAAAAAGGTGAATTTTTTGTACTTTTAGTCAGAGACTTTTAGACAGTACTTTTACTTTTGAGTAAAATTCAAGCAAAGTGAAGATACTTTTACTGAACTGCAATTTTCCGTATTTTTTTCTTTTTACCTCTGATTAAATCCACAAAAATGTTTAGTATTGCACACGACAAGTTATTGAAAACGGTGAATGAATGTCATATTTGCAAGCTTTCCAAACTTTTACATGACTACCTACACTGCATTCTTGCACATAAAACAGTGGTAAACTATGAGTGTCTCAGATACTTTATAAACAAATAGTTTTTTAGATATTGAATGTACATCATGAAAGCTGATGTTGATATTGTTGATATGTTGCTGTGTTGATATAATTTATGTTTCATTTTTCACTTAAACATATAGATGGTTTCCTGGGGGGCAGTTTCTTTTGATATTTACATGCCCTTGAATATTGTCAGCAGACAACAGCCCTGCTGTTGTTGAGATCAACATCACTTCATTCATCAGGTTTAAAAACCTGTGTACTGCATTCTAGAAATCAACCTGCCCTAGTTTCAACCGAGCAAACACCTCACCTTGACACGCCAATGCAACAACACCCAGACCTCACACGGAATTAAAATTGCATGCCAAATGACAAACTCTGCCAGCCATGAATTTGTGAACATTTCCCCGGTTGCTGGATGAAATATCTGTAGCCTCAAAATTTCTTTTACCTTGCAGCTTTAGCTGGCTGGCTGGCAGTCAGCCAGTGCACATCAACACTTACAAAGTCACTCAAATACAGACAAGCACATGCAAACACATGCACGTGCACACATGGACTTCTAAAGAGCTGCAGGAAGGCAGAGGCCGATCACATCATGCAAATCGCTGTCACTTGATAGGACGTGTGGGGCATCAGAACAGAATGAAAAGAGAGGACGGGGCGAGCAGATGAAAAAAAAAATACACAGGGAGTGGAGGGACAGTTAAAAATGGACAGGATGTAGAGACGGTGACCTGTTTTTGGAAGCTTCTTTGCTGTTGACCCCCACAGCTTGGTCTTCACGCCTGCTTGGTCATCGTGACAGAGTGTGTGACATGCCGTCGGACACAGCAAAAGGTCAAGATGATAAGCATATGGCCTTTGTGATATTAGAAACAACAAATATGCATGTCATCTTGTGTATGCGTGCATCACCCCATACCCCCCTCTTTCGGCTGGCCACCGGTTACAGGTGGCTAGCAAGGTGACACGGGATCGTGTTGTCGAAACAGGGGCCGACCATATGGCTCCACTTCAGTGAAAAGCTGTTTTCCCTGTTAAGCAAGCATGTGTCTGTGCCTAAACTTGCTGCTACATTGGTGGACTTGTCTACTTTATGGTTGTCAGCATTTGTATTCTTCATCCACAGACATCTGGGAGGGTGACTGTGCAAAATAAAAAAGGTCAGACCACAAAGTTTTTTTTTTCAGTCTTCATCAATTTTGCAGCTCGATGAGAGATAAGTAAAGTTTTGAAACAAATAAGGAAAGAAAAACATGAGGTTAAAATAAAGTCTACCTCTTGGGATTTCTAAGCCTTTATATATCAATGCATTATAGAAAGGAAGGGATTCTATGTTGTGTCCTAAAATTTTAAATGTGGTCAATGTAACTTTACTCCTATACCAGGTAACTTAGTTTTACCAGGAGTGGTAAAACTAAGCATGTACTTTCATGGTAGTTAAAATGGTAAGAAGCTGCCAAGGGCTGCTAATCAAAAGCATGTTTTTAATCGATCATCATGAAGCGTGAACACCTCTATGGAAACAAAAAGGTCAGTTTGATGGTGCGTTCAGTTAACACAATGCCAAGGCGCAAAGACATCAGGAACGATCTTGGAAAAGCAATTGCTGATAGCTGATAATCTCCTGAGAACAGAATCCTAGGAAGTACACTTCCTGTAATGCTTAAACAAACTGTGAAATCCAAAGAGCTAATAGTGCAACTCCACAGTTAGCATGTTAAGTGTTTAATAAACAAAAGCAAAGTTGCTTAGGTATAATGCAAAGACCTACAGCTAGACAAAACCAAACCAACACAAATGCCTGATACCGACTGTCAAGCACAGTAGTGGAGAGCTCATAATTTGCCTTTATTTCAAGCCCATGGACACCTGGACAACAACTGAATTGGCCATATATGCATGTGAAGCCATTGTTCTAATAGCTGAAACTTAAGTTGTAAGTTAAGTTGTAAAAACAGGTCAAAAAACAAGCGCAGTGATAAATAAATTCATTCATTTTCTACACAGCTTATTTCATTTCAAGGTTGCAGTGAAGCTGGAGTCTATCCAAGCAATTAGTAGGGTACAGGACAGATCGTTGGTCTATCACAGGGCCAACACAGAGAGACAAACAACCTCTCACACTACTGCATAGCATTCAGAGTGACCAGTTAACATAACAGGTATATCTTTGGACTGTGGAAGGACCCACATAGAAAGGCCACTGTTTGAACCTGTCCCCAGGCGAGGCTTAAACCAGTGACCTTGCCGTGACGATGCAGTGTTAACCATCAAACCAACCCATTTATAATCGTACGTGTACAACACAATGACTGACTGGATCATTGTGACAGCTTGATCTTGCAAAGTTCATACCCTAAACTGATTGAAATGTCGTACAGGGACCTTTTGTCTTACCTGTGATAGTGATCCTTTTTTTAAAGGTGGAATGGTTAATATTCTCCTACAGAGGGCCTACATGCACCCTGTTCTGCAGCTTGTGAAAATCAGTTTGATTTCTACAAAGTACCACTCAAAAAATGCTGAAAAATGCCTGTCTCCTGGATACAAAAACATCTTAAAGTTTGAACAATGTATTACAGAGAAGCTGCAAATCCTATTAACACTCTTCTAAAAATGATAATTAAATTGCAAATCAATTATGGATAGTGAACTCAATTAATCTTTACAGGGGCAGAGCTACACTCTCAGCATGTAAAGGGAGATGGGGGGTGGGTCTTTTTTGAGTTGCCTTAAAGATCTTCTACACTAAAACGATACAAAATTTCAAGCTGTGCAGTATGAAATGGTGTAGACTTCTGGTCTCAAAAAAGGGCACAGTTTTTGTTCATGCTTTTGTGGGTGAAAGTGAATATGAATATGGTTTATGGTTTTATCAGTAAGAACAAATGAGCTTATGAGTAAATGTTGTCCATGTGGGTGATATCTGAATGGGAATGTTGGAGTTTACATTCCTGAGAAATACATAAATGCCCTTTTTTAATTAGACATTTTCAGATTGTGTTTGTATTGTGCATGAGACTTTAGAGGGTGAAAGAGAGTTCATCTTTGACATTGGAATGAACAGACGTGAGACATTCTGTTGGTTTTCTCGAGGGACATGTCAGTAGGCCAAGACTTTTAAGACACTGATAGAGGATATGTCTCTTCAGTGGGCCATCATGTTTCTGAATGGTCGGGATTGCCTTTGAGGAAAAGTAGATTTTAAAATTCATAGCTATAGAATAGCTGACATATGCTAAACTTTGAAAGAGGGAGTGTCCATAAACTTTATGAAGTACACATGATAAAATATTATCCATTGTATATGGAACTCCTGCAATACAGAGGGTGCTGATTAAGGTGGTCAGAAGTCCTCAGTGCAATGGTTGTTAATGTGTCCACGTTTTCTTTTATACATTTTCAAAAGTGTCAGGTGTCATCCACATGATGTTCCTCCAGTTCATCTACATATATCTGGCATATTAGTTGCTTCTGTGTAAGTTTATCTTCTGGCATTAGTATGTCTCTGAAGCCCTATTTGCATTTTTGTCAGATTGATCCAATTTTAAACAAGTGCAATTACAAATGTTAGTTTTTCCAAACTGGGGTATAGCTAGTTCATGAGCAGTAATTATACAACATACCAGTATTTGGTGCAGGTAAATTTTTAGTTCCTCTGCCCAGGTTGTTATTTAAAAAAGCCTTGCAGTGGCAAAAGCTAGTCGTTAGTGCTTTTCTGCTAGCAGCTGTTTCAAATGTTTCAACTTTGCCCGTAGACCTCATTTATAGTTCATATCGACTCTCATTTCATAATATTGCTTATGTTATACCATAGAAAGGAACAAGTACAAGAAGAACATTGCATCTTTCTATCTCTTTCTGGAATGAAATGTCATGATCTCTTCTGCCATTGCCGTGTTTTCTAGTCTCAAAAATGATTTCAGAAGTCAGCATTGAACAGGGAATTTTCACTACCCTGTAGTAGATACATTTTGTTAAACATGCCAACAAAAAAGAGGGATATGCTGCTTGACGTTTGACACGCTTGTACGTATTTACATAAGTTAGTGTATGTTTTGAAAGATCAGATTAATCAATGACTATTCCCCATTGGAGTAACTTTCTGGTTGTGTCTTATTGGGTCAATGTAACCTTAGACAAATTACACAAAAGTAAAATGTTTCCAACTGGGCAAATTGAACCCATGCAGACAAAGCAAAACCGAGGCCATTTGGGGCCCTCAGGCTGGATCCTAAACTAATCTGTTCATTAATTTGAACTTGATTCAATGTCCTTACGGTATTAGTGATCATTCACTTTTATTGAGTTAATTGTGATGCAAGTAGAGACAAACTGTTGTTTCAGATTGGAAATGTTTGAAAATGAATTAGTGTGAACTATATTGCTAATGAGTATTTACAAGCGGTACTTAAAGATCTAGTTTCAAAGTGAAAAATATATGGAATCTGTCCTGATTTTCATGAAGTTGCACTGCAGCAGACTGGCTGTGTAATGTGATAAGATGTTTCCCTGATTAACTGGATTTCCCAGCATAAGCAAGTGCTAATTTGCTTTAACTTAGAAAGAGTTGATCTTCTTGCTCTCCCAAATTACTGCTGTGAATGTAACGCATTTCCACTCCAGTGGCACAACCATTGGCTTGACGCTTGTTGTTAAGAGATGCAAGATATGTTTGGACACACTCCAGGGTCCCACGGGCAGACAGAGAGAATCTCCTACAGGTGTGCACACACCTTTTGATTTGACACGAATCCACTGCGGAGATTTCACATGCGCCGACATGCAACTCACATAACAAGCAGAATATGAAAAAAAGGACCCTGCTAAATATTAATCTCCCTTTTTCCTTTTTTCATTGTCTTATCATTTCAGCTGCACGTGTGAAACGTTTGGCAGGAGGCTGGCAGCGCTGTGGATCGGCCCAGGGGAAGTTGGGAGAGGCAGAGACTTGGAACACACCTCATCACAGGACCCCACCAGATGCTGGAGTTGCTCACCCATCAAGCATGAAATTTTGTCTGCAGGGAGATGATTTATAATTTTACCCTTACCGCTGGAGGAAAACAGGGACAGACTGAAAAGGCTGGATGATGATAAACATGCGTTTTTTTTTTGTTCTTTGTTTTCATTTGCCAAGAAATTCCTGAATATTCTCCATTTTCTGATTGTTTTCATTCAGTTGCTGCAGTAATTTGGAGGAGAAACAAACAGGACTAATGAATAGTATTTGGCATTTATTTAAGTTGTGTAGTTGGTCTGCCTTTTTGATGTTCTCATTCGAAGGAATGCCACATTGGTCGGGTATATTGCTTGATAGGACTTAGATGGTTTGTTTGGTCACAGCTAAGAAAGCTCTGTGAAAGGTATCCAGGGGTGCCAGAAACAACAAACATCATGTTTTCTTGATTGGAACAATTTTTTGTATCGCCTTGAACTGTTTCCTCATCTGGTAAACACTCACAAGCATTGTTTAGTGTTACTAACCTTAATGTGTGGAAGAACAGGGAGTATTAGTGGTTGAAACATATGCATTCAGATTCTGCTATATCATCATGACGTTTTTGTCCATGGGGTAAGTTTCAAAGTCACCTTTTTCTTAAGTAATAGATATGTAAAATAACTTCTATTAAAAATCTGGGGTTAAGCATAGGGAACAGAGAGCCCAGAAGTTCTCAGGAGGATCTATGTCAGATGAGGAATGAGGTGAGTTTTCAGTGAGCCATCTTTGTAAGGCATGAGGGGTGCATCACTTCATCCTCATTATCCTGGTGCACTCATCACTGAAACAAGCTAAATCTGGACTCAGACCATGTGACTTTCTCCCATTGTTCCTGAATCCAATCATCATGCTTCTTCTCCCACCGATTTTACTTCCCCAAAACCATGCATTCACTTCATATTCTGTGTGTGGTATCGTTCATACTTATGTAGAAGTGAGTTTCACGATTTTACAGCCAGAAATAAATATTGGTTGTTAAAATCGGCCCAGTTGTACTGAGTTGTACTGCTGATACTGATATTAAGCAGACATATCATCAACTCATTTAATAATGGTAAATTTGTATGTTTACTATAACATAATTGTCCATCTATTTGACAACAATTTTACTAGTTATTAATTTTTCAAATAATTGTGCAAATCTAAGAATTTAAAAGCTGAGAAACATGCAGTACCTACCCCACCTTCCATCAAATGTAAGATTGTTCAGAAAGGGGAGCATTTAACCCTAGAAAGCCAAAAAAAGAAGAAAAAAATGAATTGACACAGTTTGAGACATGCTCCATCACATAATTGTAAGAATTTCATTCAAAATCCTGTAAACTTTAAAAATTGTCATTTGTTTTCTGCCTCTTAATAGATTCCAGGAAATGATAAGAATACACTACAATGATTTAGATATGAAATGGTAATAAATGGTAGATATACCAAAAAAAGTATTTTGTTCCTCATTTCTTCCCACATTTTGTTAAAAGTACCATTAAAAATTAAAAAATTCTCCACAGTTTTCTTGGGTTAAAAGGCTTTAAAGTGTTAAACAATGGCAACATGTTAAAACTAACAAACAAAGAAAACAGTAGCTGCATCAGCTGCTATGAGAGCTGCTAACTCAAAAATAATATTTGCAATCATTGGTTTAAAAAAAAAGAAAAGAAAAAGAAAGTATTGCTTGGTGGAGGTCTACTTCCAGTTCCTGATTTCCTGGCTGAACTTGTTGGATCAAACAGGATGAAACTTTGTTTTGGTTTTTTTGTCTGCAATTTCTATTTATATTAATGGCTAATTAGACAGGCAACCAAAAACTAATCTCACGATGCTGATGTTCAAGTCATTAAGAAGCTTGGACCTGTTCCTCAAAACAATATGGAACAATAGTGATTGCTGTTTCTCATTGCTGGTATTTGGCATCCACTTGCTTGATGAATAATTCCAAATTGATTGTTGGAATGAAATTAAACAACACATTCATTGAGGCCGTCTAGAGTGACAGTTCATTTTCTGCATATCGGACTAAAGTAGTTTCAATGGAAAAAAAAGAAGGTGCTAACAGGTTTTCTGATCAATACCAGTTTTGGATGTAAAACCTGCCTGATTACATCTAAAGAACAAATATTCTACGGTGATGTGTTACCTTTTAATTCGTTCAAACCCGAGCCGCATAGATTTAACAAGAATCAAGTTGACCGCCTGCAGAAGACTTTCACCTTAATTTTTAACTGCATTCAGGCGCTTCTATCTAAAATCTCATTTTACTTGGTGAAAAATATCAAAGTTGTAAAAAGATTGCGATTGACATGCATGTTTCAAAGTGCATGTGTCATCTGTTTGCCATCTGGCTTCTCTAATTCTCTCTTGTGTCATTACAAATCACAACTTGTGTCATTCAGAAACCCTTTTCAACATTTTTTGCAGCTTTCCTTTATAAAGGAAGTGCTGCAGTGCTTCCATGTAATTGACCTTGAAAATTGGAATAAAACACTATAAAGACTCAACTGAGTTGAACCTGAGAATGAATTTGCCTTCCATCATTTTCCTCGCATTGAAACAGTCAAATGACGTCCAACACACCATTGCATAGGATTGACGCCTTCTTCAAAAGCCAAGCGGATTTTAATGAGATCAGTTAACAGAAGCGAGTTTTGTGAAGCTTTCTCTTCCCGTGGCAAAATGTGACCTACCCCAGCCACTTTGGCCCAACTCATAGCTTTGTCAAAAACCCTAAATAGATTTTTTCTAACCTTCATCTATCCCTGTAAGGCTCACTGAGGATACATGCTGTTTTTATTCAAAATGGCCCAACTTCATTTTTATACACTTAGACACACCTGGGGGCTGCCCGCCTCGACCGGTATTCCACTTTTGGCCTCTGAGGAGTACCTCTGAAGCTGGTAGGGATTAATTGTCTTGCTCAAGGGCATTTCAATGGGAATTGTAGTGGAAAGAGAGTAAGTTTCTCATGAACTTCCTCGCCCAGATTTTCTCGGCCATTTGGGGAAAGTGAACTGGCCATCTCTGTCATCTCCTTTTTTTCGTGTGTGCATGAGTTACCATGTCTGCATGAGTAACTAAGTGCGCCCGATCTCTGCTTGTATAATTATATCCAGGGCTGCAGGGCTGCTTTTCAAACAATGTCAGACTATGTCTGCTTTGGTTCAGAACGGTTCTGCTGGACAAAGCAAATGTAAGAAAGTGTTTCAACTCCCACAAGTTCAAATTCTCTCACTTCATGCCCATTTCCAAACCCAACAGACTTGTAATGAATCGGTTCGGCCAGCATTTTGGAAAACTGAAGACAACAAAGAACACTTAGGCTGTGTCCTCTAAATGCAGCCAAAAGTAATACATTTGTGGCATCACCCGGATAGCCTGCTCTTGTTTTCGTTTATGATGTATTGGGGCTTGAAATTCTGACTTTGAAGGCAATTCTAACTCGTCCTTGGACTCTCAGCCACAGATGAATGTTGACTTTTTCTGCCCCTGTTGATCCCAAAGGAAAGAGCAGCTATTCTTTCAAGAGGTATCCAGAGAGAATCTTCAAATTCAGGTATAAATACTTGGTTTACATGAGTGGTCTGGCTGCATACTAATACATAAAGAGGTGCCAAAAGTCTGAAAGAATACAATGTTGCTTCTTTATCTGCTATTTGATTTGCTTGTTTCATGCAAGCAGTGAATCATATAGGTGACATTTAGTCTACATCAAAGTACTGATGGTTCACAAGGAAGAATATACTACCACAGCTGTGATATATAACAAAACAAACTCTTATGACCTGGAAAACCTTACATCCAGTTGCACTTGACAAAGACTTTTCATGGCCATGCACTTTCATGATACAGAAATAACAGACTTCAAAAATTCCAAGACACAAGGGAATCTCATAGCTTCTCGAAGAGAAAAACAAACAAACAAACAAACAAAATGCTTTTTCACTCCTGATTTTAAACACTTATTCATCAAATATTAATTTGATCAGCAAATAAAAGGTTCTTTAACATGGCTGAGAAGAGCAAAACACATTTACATAAAAAACACATTAACAAATGGGGAAGAAAATTGTGTGAACAAAATGCATTAACATATCCAAAAAATTAATTAAAAATACTTTCAAATAAGATGCTTGCAAATTGCAAAAAACAAATTTGTACTTAAATTATTTGTTTCCTATTATACAGAGTTTTGTGAACCATTTGTGCATTTAACATTTAATTCAAATTTGAAATCAAAATAGAAATAATAAAAGATGTCTTTAAAAAATTAATAAATAAAGTTTGCACATGTTTTTTGGATGTTAATATTTATTATGAGCATCCAGTATGGAGTACATTAACTGAGAAGTGCAAAACACATTACATTTAACATTTCATAAATAATTATGCGAGTATTTCAGGCCAAACATCAGGTTACCATTCTGTAAAGTTTAAAACAATTTTAGTAAAAAGCATTTAGTTGTACTGGTATGAACTGTTTTCATGCCAATATAATTAATTTTTTGCTGTTCTACCATAGAAAATGGTAGTCACTCTATTGAAACACATACACTACTAATGCCTGATTGCAAACCTTTTAAAAAATCCCTGTACTTAAGATGTTTTGCCTACAATACACATACATATGTTGTGATTCTACATGACTCCTATTTACCTTAATTAGGTAAACTGGCCATATAATCATATTTTACTTTACTGGGAAATTTATTAAAATTTTGAGATATTCTTCATTTACCCCAGAGACATATTTGGAAATGACATATGCTTTTCATTGTATATAAGTGTATTGTTTACTTGACAGTGTATGGAAATTTATTGGGTGACTCACTGCTGCCCACTGAAGTGGAAAAGAAAAAAAAAACAAAACATTGTAACCCATGAATATACTAGAAACACAGCTGCCAAAAAGTTGTCCTCTAGACTAGTGGACATTATGAATGAAAGGGTTAAGATTATTTTGAGCAAAAAACAAAATGTCTCAATTGTAACTTCATTGTGCACCAAATCTTAACCAATCAATTCATATTTTCTATATCACAGTTGAACAGTTGTTCATTGTAATTAAATTGATTCCAAATATACTTGCAAAAGCAACTCAACAAAAAGGTCCAGTGAAATAGAAAACAGTTTGGAATCAATCAATTAAATCCCAAAACCAGGTAATTTCATAATATGCACAAACGTATCCATAATTGATTCAGACAATTTGCCAAATTGAGTGGAAAATCCTTGTTTATTTTCTCATTTTATTCTAAAACAGAAAAAAAGTAATACAATTGGTAAAAAATGATTGTCACGGAACAGACCCAACCACTTATTTAGTTCATGTATACATTTATTATAAAAATACATATATCAATAGAACAACAAGTGATTCCAGTTCTTTTTCAAGAACTTCTTTATTTTTATTTGCTCCTATTATTTTATGTATTTGAACTTTGTTTTGACCACAGTCCAAAATATTCCTCTGTAAGTGAGAGGCGTGAGAGTGTTTTGAAGTTAAATTGTGCAAAGAAGCAACTAAAACTGTTGCTGGAGGGTGTCATCTGTGATATATAATGTTTACAAGGCCACCAAGTCACAATCACAACTCCCATT